>OX637582.1:13215909-13503300 GCA_951800085.1 Comarum palustre | reverse complement strand
AGTGGAGACCAAAAGCAACTCAAAGTCAAGAGCAAGGGTCTCGTAAAACAAGTGATGCTGAACCTATACCTAAGGTTGTGCAACAGAAACCTTCTCCAGAGGTTTCATTAGTAGAGCAAATGGCTAAAACGTTTGTCCATGCAGAAAAGGACTCAGAAATTGATGCACTTCATGTTACAGAAGAGGATATGGAGGAAGATGAGGAACAAACTGGGGGCATGGACATAAATTTGCCATGCAACATGCTTTACATAGAGAATGAGCATGGTGAGATGATCACAGACCAATCAGGGTCTGCACAGGCCAATCTGTGACCAATCAGGGGCTTCCACATAAACCTGGGAACATTGCTAACATTCCTGATAGGGCAATAAGATCTGGCTGACAACAATTCCAGCTTTCGTGTCAACTGCTCTGGAGTCTCTTTGATTTGGTCTGGCCTGACCAAACCCTTATCCAAAGCTTCCAACGGTCTCTTGGTCCTGCCATACCTCTTCTGCACATTCCTACTCTGAGTAGGAGTAGCTTCTACCACCTTTCATTTCTGTCTAACCATCCAGACGTTGTCCTTAACTATATTCCTGGAAGCTGGTGGTATGTAAGGTTTGGTCACGACATCCTGTGGGTTGACCATTGGCTTCTTTTCCTCCACTCTTGTCTGGCGCAAGCGAAGGTATAGGTTGGAATCCTTTTGATTAGGACTTGCTGATCTTACCACCCGTTTCGGTCTGTATGGTTGATATGCTTCAGGGGGTGTAATCACAGCACTCCTCTTCTCCTGCCAACCCTGTTCATCAGGTCAGCCATGCTAGAGAACACTCCATCATGGTGTTTTGCTCTCTGCCTCTTCTCCAACCCTCTGATTGCAATCTTGATCAGGTCAGGCTCTGGGATTGGAGTCTTGCACTTAGCTTGCTGTACTTTGAACCTCTTGAGGAACTTTACTGATGATTCCATAGGTTGTTGATACATAGCAGTCAAAGAAGACAAATCAACCTCTGGCTCCACAGTTCCAAATGTGGTTCTAAACATGGTCTCCATCGTGTTCCAGTCAGGAACTGACCTTGGTATCAACATGGTGTACCATGTCAGTGCTGACCCTGATAATGAAGCCCCAAACGTGCGCAGCTTGAAAACAGTATCTGCTCCATAAGGTCCACACTCACCTGTGAACCTTGCAATGTGGGTAGCTGCATCTTCAGACCCCTCTCCTGAGACTGGGGTGAACCTTATCTGACGATAATGCTCTGGCCATGGACTTTCAGCCACCCATTCTGGATATAGATGCGCATATGCAGTGTTTACAGCAGCAACAATGGGGGTTGCCCTTATAGCTTCTTGTATCATATTCTGAACTGCATCCCAATCCAGCTGAGGTCTCCTCTGAACAGGCGTAGGCGAACGACGTGGTTGCTGCCTTGGAGCCCTCTGTCTCCCTCTAGCTCCTCCAGGGTTCTGGTTATTGTGCACCGCCAACTAGTCATCACCCACACGAAGTGGGCCAAATCCCTCTGGGTGCACAGTCCTTCTGTCCACCTGGTGATCTACTTCTTCTAGCAACTCTTCTTCTGGATGATGTTGATTGATAAGTTGTTCAGTTCTCATAGAATTCAAAGCTTTCATGAACATATCCATCCTCCTGTTCAGCGCCAGCTGATTTTCGTCCATCTTAGTTGCTAAGTCCTTGTACCTCAGATCATGTGCCTCGACCTTTCTGTCCTGTTGTCGGGCTCAATCTCGGACCTCTTGAAAACCTTTTGTCAGATTTTCCAATGATAAGTTCAATGCTTCAACTTGCTCAGCAAGGTTTTGTGATTGACCTTCTTGAGACATGACACCAAACTTGGTAATTGCTTGCTCTGTAGATAGCTTCCTACAATGAGCCGAGTTGTGCGGCTTTGCGGTTACGTGTTCCGGTTTGGAACAAGGAGGGTACTCCTTTTGGTACTCGGCGAAGCCTGCAATCTTGACACGGTCCCACTGGGCGTGCCAGATGTTTGGTCTAGAATTTGCAGTCCTTCAAACAACCGGCTTGTATATTGTGTTAGGCGTGCCAGTACCTTTGGGTCAGGTACAACCTTGAAGTTGGATGCTGCTCGCGTCCCTCTTCTGACTTCTTCTCACAGCGATCGTGACCGACGTTGATCTTCTTCCTCTGTGCTGGGTTCTCTTCTCAGACCTACAAGGGAAAAGTCCCTCTAGGATTTTTTCTCCACCCCTTGCGGATGGCCGAATCTTACTTAGTATGCAAGAATACTAAGCAGCGGGTATCAAGATATGCAGGATATGGACTGGCGAACGGATTCTCCAGAACTGGTTGCGGGAGTAAAACTGCTCAACGGATTGAACAGGGGAGTGGTGAGATTTCAACGGATTGAAATCTGTCAGACTTAACGGATTAAGTCCCTTGTGCAGCTGACGGATCAGGCTACGGTTGCTGACGGATCAGGCTTGGTTGCTCCGGGGAGGCTTAAAGACGTTCGCGTGGCGAAATTGTTGTCTGTTTGTTGATAGATGTCGTTGTCCCCTTTCTTGATCATCAAGTCCTTTTATATATATGGCACCATACTGCTAGGGTTTAGGAATCCTCCTTGTAATGCAAGACAACCTCTTAAAGCCCAATACTTTTCTGTTTGTAACTCAATCTCTTGTGGCCACGTGTTTTATCTCTTCTGATACTCTCGCGAACGCTTTTCCTCCCGCGAGCGTGTTTCCATGATACACAGCCTCTTCCGCAAGCGCGTCTCCTCCTCCTGCGAGCAAACTATCTCCCCTCGCGAGTGTGTTTCGTTAGTGCCCTCCTCGCGAGCGCATTTGACTTTCTGAGCATTCTTTGACCTTCCTGACCGCAGGTATCGGTCCACTTGTGCTTTCATAAATGGGCTTTCGTCATTTACTTTTGGACCTAACAAGTTCCATCTCCGCCTTCTCTGCTCTCCGGCGGATGGACTCAAGGTCTATTCTTAAGTCATCGGTTAAGGAAATCCAGTCACTGAAATCTCGATATGAACCACTTTTTCGTAGTTGGATAGATCTTGACAATAAGGAGGATCTCAGTTTGTCAGTAGACCTTCTCGCAGATGGATCATTTTGTAACTGCAACTTGCTCCTTAGCATCTGACCGTCCTTGAGGAGTGCTTCCTTCACACTCTGATCAAAATTTGCATTGCTATACCCAAGGTCCAACTCATTATGGACTTCCTTTATCTCGCATTCCTCCTTTATAATTTCTGGATGAATACCAGCATGCTGCAAAAATCAGTGAGAATATGTAAGAGAACTTTTTTTGAAGACTAAGAGAATTTAAATACATATAAAATTGTTGACCTGTATTCTGGAATGAAAAAGTTAACCGACTACCTACCTCATATGGTATAATTTCTTTACCAAACTCAGCAACTGAATTATATTTCTCACGTTTGCATTGCTCTACCTGAAAATTCAGATTGTCATAAATCGTCCCTCATTATGGAAAAGATCATTGAGCTCTAAAACCAACCAATCTTAGCTGCTTGCTCCATGCAACGATTCTCACGCTCATCCATTACATCTGTAACCTGATTCAAGAACAAGAAAAAAGACTTAATCATAAGAAGGCAGTCAGATGGGATTCATAGATTCCTAAGTTAGGTGGGTTAAGCTCAACACACCTCTTTCACTGCATTAGAATTCCCTGCTTCATCAACTGCTACAATCAGTCAGTCAATGTCTTCACGCTGTCCTGAACCTCATTGGTATCATCTTCTTTCACTCTTCTTTTGCACCATGCACAAAGGAAAGAAACAGAAGGCTCATCTATGGATGATCTTGTTTCTGGTAAGGTCTGAGCTGAAGACACCTCGAGTGCCAAGTGCTCAAAGGAGGAGACTGTTTAATGAAGAGTTCTGCTGATAGTCAATTAACTTCAAGCTCCTCTGAAGGCTGAGCTGAAGACACCTCGAGTGCCAAGTGCTCAAAGGAGGAGACTGTTTAATGAAGAGTTCTGCTGATAGTCAATTAACTTCAAGCTCCTCTGAAGGCTCACAGCTAATGATTCGGTGGGACCAGTAAAGTTCCTGCTTGACCGCACATAAAATTGGATGTTTTCAAGGGACTCTCTCACCACATCTGACTTAATCTTGGATACCTTGTTCCGACTAGCTGAACAACTAGATGCAAAAGTGACACTTTTCCTTTGTGTGTTTCCAATTTTTGGAGACTCTGTCAAAGTAGGGTCTTGAAGGACTGGAAACAGACAGCATAAGCTAATAGAGATGCCACTTCTAGATGCTGGATCAATAGCATCTGAGTTGGTATTGTTGAAACTGGTCTTAGGAGGAAGCTCTTCTTCCATATAAACTTCTTCAAATTCCTCTTTTTCTTTTTTCTTTTTTTCTGAGGAATGGAAGTCATCATCTTCACTCATCAAGTCCATCCCGTCTCCTATATTCTCCTCACAAGCTGCTGACCTAACCCTAATTCATATTTCATTAGAAAATCATCCTCAATGAGGGGTCAGAATGAGCGATTCAGGCTAACACGCAACTGATTCAAGCTATCACATACATTTTTCCCTTCAAAATATCCATTCTACTACTTTCTGAGCTAGACTTTGCTTTTATAAGTTCATCCTGCAAAACAAAAGTATGAAAAAACCTTAATATTGTATTCCATTCAGCCTGTGTGACAGAAAACCAGTTCTTCTCCAAACAATATTGTACCTTCAACTGACAAATTTGATCACTCAGATCATTTACAGCATCCTCAGTTATAACTGGTTGGTTCCTGATAGTTTTCACTCGTTCTCCAAACCTTAGTGTTTGCAGTATCTCACCGTGATTGCTGCATTCACAACAAGCAGAGTCAATTTTTGAAAAACTGCAAAATGTATCAACTTTCAAGCACACACAATAACCACATGTATACATGTGCATGTGTACGAGTATATGAATCAAACCTTACTTGTTATCTGGGGCAACAGCACAGATGACAGTTAGTTTTGAGTTGCCACCAAGTGATTCCCGAAGTAAATGTGTTAAGCAAGAAGACTTGTAATGCACATCTTCAGATCTTCCAGAATGAGGCGCTTTCCCAGAGTATTTACTAAAAGCCTGCACCAAATTAACATCAACACTAACAAGTCACATCATTGGCCCAAGGATAACTTAACTACAGCAAAGTTAAGAAATTCAGCAGAATCTGAACTTATCTTTTTATTTCATAAACTTGTTATATGATAGTTACAATATACAAATTGATCAAAGAAGTTGTTTCTCTTATATCTTCTATAGGGAAACTCTCAGATAAGTACACTACCACCGCAAGTTATTTACAATCGAGCATTGGATGGAACCATCATTAAATACAAAAATATGGAATCTTACCCAAGTCGTGACAAGGACTTCCTTACATATTTTCCTTCCGTTGCACATTGTCTACCTGCATCCTTGTCTTTATTCCTATCCAAACCAGCAAGATCAACAAAGCTCATCTGCTTGTTTTTGAGCTACCACGGCACTTGGATGAGGTCTCCCGTGGAATCAAGTAACAAATCAGTGAATGAACTCATGGAGTGACAGGCAATAATATATATAACTATTGAACCCCTTTTATCCTAGAAAAACTAATATTCACCAAGACAAAAATGATAATTAAAATAAAAGGTCCGAGTTATCAAACAGTAAACAATAGGAGATGATACCTTGCACCATGACTCGATGATGAAAGTACAAACAATATGGGACCTAGAGCTCTTAGAGTTTGTGCTAGTTGCTCCAACTTTTCTACTTGAAACCCCCTGCTCCATATAGAGAGATAAATAGAGTGATTATGAAAAGAACATAACAGAAAAATAAACATTTGGACCTTAATATCTAATGGAACAATTGCACATTTCCCACCTTAATCAGAATTTGTGTCACATCTTCATAGCTACTCACATACTCAGTCAGATTCTCTACGTACAATCCATTTTGGGATCATCTTTAATCTACAGCAATTAAACAAACCCATTTATAAAATGTAGCATATTCTAATGAAGCAAAAAATTGAAAAGCAACAATGAGTGAAAACACTAAATAAACAAAATATCTACCTCAAGGTTCGGCATTGTTGGATCAAGTAAATCTCCTATTTGTTCATTTTAAACCTGTGATAAAGAAATTGACAAAATACATTACTACACAAAGACCAAAGAGACCAAAGGTTACATTATAGTTTCCAAAAGAATATAAATAAGATAAAAATGTATGTACCTCCTATTATAAAAAATGTATGTACCTCAAGAAAAGAGCAACGGAACTGGTGGTTAAACTGTTTCCCTTCAGAATTCTCTTGCTCCTGTTCATAATAATCCGAAACAAACATTCACGAACACATGTCAGATACACGAGCACTTTCAACATACCAAAATGAACTAGAAAAACAGGAGACATACTTTCTGTATCTCCGCAAACAGCATTTGGAACATACGAGGAACAATGCCCTGGAACCTATCAGGAGATGAATCCTCAACCATGGCGCTTGGCGGACCCCACAGTGTGTATGTCTTCCCACTACCACTCTAAAATATATATACAACAAAACATATTCATATTGGCATTACAGAATTAATCCACACTTGAAATGAAAACACCTTTGATCTAGGGATATAAATGAATACCTGTCGATATGAAAAAATCGAAGTGTTGTAACCAGCTAATGTACTTTTAACCAAGGGCACGCCAACTGTCTGAAACACATCTTCCTGGTGGATACCAAAAAGAAATCATAAATCAAAATTCACTAGCATAGACACTGAGTAGCTAAGAAAATTACCAATAAAACAATCCATTAATCATTATCTTGTTCAAATAAATTGTTTTGTATGATGCCTATTTGACAATTCCTCAGCAAAATAACATCTAGAGCTTCACAATTCTCAGTTTATTCTCATCTTTCGTATTCGTTTCTTTAGAGTTTAGAACAAAATCTACAACTAGCTTAAAATTCCGGAAACGTTCATAACTGAGACTTAGTGAGTAGTATCATACCTGATCGCATTTCGAATCAAACTCAAATTCACGGTCCCCAACCGAAACTGTATTGGGAGAAACCTTGTTAAACAGTCCAGTCTCCTCCTTTAGTAGGTCTGATTCTCACCACAACCTACACAAATTTCGAATCCCAAATCAAAAATCGAAAAAAGGAAAACAATAAATTCAAGACTATCAAATACCTTCACTGCTGGGTCCGAAGGTGCCTCGATTGCATCAGATCCATCAATCTCACTCTGCAAATCAAACAATTTTCGATACTCCGCTTTCCAATTCAACCTCCAATTTCAAATTCCATCACAAAAACAGTAATTAAGCTACTCCATTTCTTAAGTACCTTTGCCGGAGTATTCTGCGCGGCGGCGGTCGGAGACTTGGGCGAATCGGAGGGCAGCGGCTTGGCAGCGAGAGACGAATCTTCTCCGGTGGGTTAGGGTTAGGTGGAGGGGTATTTTCGGCATTAGGAGCGGCGGCGGTTTGGGGGGCGAAGAAGGACTTGCCGTGCTTGGTGGAGATGGATCTGGGGAGGAGGTTTCGGATCGAGGAAGCGGAGATGGTTACCGGCGGTCTCGGTGGCGGTGGTCTTCGGCTTCATTGTTACTCTGAGACCAAGAGAGAGAGAGAGAGAGAGAGAGCTATACAGATTTGAATTTGAAAAGGATGTGATGAAGGAGAAGGAAGAGAGCGTTAGTTTTAAGTTGGAGCAGGGGAGATAGATGACCGTTATACCAGGAGTTTTTATTCAAAGTTAAAAAGGTAAATTATTTAATGATCCTTGTTAAAGACAAATCAAATGATGCCCCCCATATGCCCTTTTTTCTTCCATCGACATCTATTAGGGAATGACTAACTTCATTGGACTGAGATCCTCTGCTAATTTGTCTGCCCATATTTTCTAATAAAAAGATTTTTGCCAACGGATAGTTCATTTCAACTCTAACTTAACCTATTTTATAATCCATTACATCTCTCTCGTTCTTCGATTTCTCGTCCTTCTGTTCTCTTGAACCCAGAAATTTCACCGACTCCTCTACAGCACTACTAGAAGAAAAGCTTTAGCCGACGAAAAAAAACAGACCGACGGAAGTTTTTTTTTCTGTTAAACCTATTCCTTCTCGGACACAATTAGACCATAATCTTCTAGAATGATATGTAAAACCTATATAGATTAGGATTGCTTGATTGCCAAGTCATGATGTCTGTATATATATATCATAAGGTTGTACTCAATTGAAATTAATTAATGAAACATAATTTCTACATGGTATCAGTAGTCTGTGGTTCATGCATCCTCCAACCTTTTTTTCAAATGGTCATCGAGTCTGCAACATCCTCCTCTTCTTCTCATGCTCTTTCTCCCAATACCTCTCACTTCATCAAATTCACCGAATCTAATTACCTTGTCTAGCTTCGACAAATCAAACCCTATCTCCATGGCAATAGGCCTTGGGGATACGTTGATGGTTCTATCCCTGCCCCCTCGACCACAATCCTCTCCTCCCAAACCAACATCCTCTAGTGATGCTACTCATGCTCAACGACTCCCTGTTCAAATTCCCAATCCTGCATATGAAAAGTGGTTTGTATTCTCACCACAACCCTTACCGAGCCGATTGCTTCTCTTACCATCGGCTTCGACACCGCCAAAGACATATGGGATTGCCTAGCTCACCACTTTTCTCAAAAATCGGTCGCTAGTGCTGCAAGTCTCAAGATGCACCTCCTTGATCTGTAGAAAGGCAATCACACAATTGATGAATACCTTCGTCATGCAAAATCTATTGCAGATGCTCTCACTGCCATCAACAAACCTGTTAGTGATGAAGACCATGTTGTTCCAACTTTACATGGCTTGGGACCTGATTATCTCATGCTTCAGACGACTCTTACCCAAAATCCTCCCTTGCCCGATTTCACAGAACTTCGTGCATGTATATTAGCTTTTGATTCCCAACAACCCATATTGTCTTCAACTTCTTCTAGTACGACGCTCTACTCTGCCAGTACGCATTCTTATGGCCGAAATCTTCCCTCCAGCCATCATTCTTCCTCTGGTAACGGCAACTCTGGTCGCTTCAACAACAACCTAAGCTGTAACCGCCGGAAACAACAGCAGCAGCAGCCCAAGTCCTTCACTCCAATGCCTTCTAACCAGTATTTGCATTGGCAACCTAATTTTGGCTTTCAGGCTCTGAATTGGGCCTCAAATAACCCTCAGCCCACTTCTCACCAAGGCATACTTGGACCAACCCCGACCCAACATTGGTGTCCCACATGTCTCTCTCTCCTCAACATGGACTAGCCACCTATCCTCATCGCTTTTTTCGGCCCTAATACTATTCCTCCTTTTGCTGGTGCACATTTTTCATCCTACGGTGACCCGTTCTGGTACCCGGGCACAGGTGCTACTTATCATATGACATCCATGCCGGTGAATAATCCTCAAACCTATGGTGGCCTGCATAATGTTTTTATAGGTAATGAGGACTCTATGCTTGTTGCCCACACCGGTAACCTTCCATTATCCTTAGGAGACTCAATTCTCTCTTCTCAATGTTTTTCGTGTTCCGGCTATTCGTAAAAATCTTCTTTCCGTTTCTATTTTCACTAAAGACAATCTTGTTTACTTTCTCTTTGCTCCTAATCTCTATCAAATTTATTGCTTACGCTCCTGTTGTTTGTTATTTCAGGCCCCTGTAAAGATGACCTTTATTCTATTCCAATGTCTAGTGTCTCAGCTGATGTCCCTCGTGCTCTTGTTTCTGTCGACTCAAATGTCTAGCATCAACGTTTCAGTCACCCGTCGTCGTCTGTCTTAGCGCGTTTAGCATCTTCTATTAGCATTAAGTCTAGTTCCTCATCTTTTTGTAATGAGAGTGCACTCAACAAGTCACATCAACTCCCTTTTTCTTCTCATCATAATGATGCTTTATCCTTATTTTATTTAATTCATAGTGATGTTTGGCAGTCTCCTGTTTCCTCTGTCAAAGGCTTTAAATATTATGTGATATTTACATATGATTATTCTCGTTATACTTAGATATATCTAATGCACCGTAAATCCCGATGTCTTAACTCACTTTCAGACCCTTGTTGCTCTTATTAAAAATATTTTTCAAGGGTTCGTTATGTATCTTCAAAGTGACAATGGCACTGACACTACCAGAATAACTATTATAGCCGAAGAAAAAAAAATAGCAGACCGATGAAACTAAATATCGTCAGCTAAGTTAATTTTTCGTCGGCTAAAGTGGATTTTTAGCCGACGAAATATTTTTTGGTCGGCTAAAATAATTTTTTCATCGGCTATAGTCTATAAACTATAGCCGACGAAATTTTTAAAGTTTAGCCGATGACATATATAATTTTGTCGGCTAAAAGTCCTTATATTTCCAGATCTAGACAGCAGCTCATGTGAAAAAAAACGGGAGAAAAAGTTTGGGGGTTGGCGAAATTGTTGGGTGTCGTCGAAATCTATCCAAAATTAGTTTGTGGCGCTATATATAGGTACGTATATGTGTATATATCTTGTTTTTGGGTTGATTTAAGAGTTTTATTTGAGTTATATATATATTGATTTTGAGTTGAATTATTGGATTTTGAGTGTGATTGATGATTTGATCGAATTTAATTTGATAATATATATGAAGTTGTTATATATATATATATTAAGTAGTAATATACTATGATATATATATATATATATATATATATATATATTAATTTGATTATAATATTGTGTTCATGCATATATATAGTATGAATTAAGTAATATTTTGATTATGATTGATGTTAATTGATATATATATATATAATATTGTTATATAATTAGTAATTAGTATATATATGCATGTATATATATATGTGTGTGTGTTAATTATTAATTTGTTATATATTAATTAATTGTACGCTAACTGTAGATAGAATATATACTAAATGATTTGTAAATTTAATTAATTAATTAGAGTTTATACATATATATTATGTTATCTTCTCAGGATATGGATAAGAGTTGGATTTTGCTTCCAACATGGGACAAAAGATATGGTAAAGGAGTTATTATTTTTATTGAATATGTGATGGATAATGCTAAAGGAAATACAATTTTCTATTGCCCGTATACTAAATGTCAGTGTCGCAGCGATATGCATCTATTTGTAATTGACAAGGTTTAGCAGCACCTTAAAAGTAATGGGTTTTGGAAGAAGTACACATATTGGATATATCACGATGAAACATCATCAGGGGGTCCGCATGATCATGGGCAATTTTCTGAGACGGGCAGTACATCCAACTATCCAACAACGACCTTCATCAACGATATGTTTCCTTATGAGAGCGGTGTATGCTCTGAAGGACTGTATATTCCTGAGCCGGTTCAGCCCTTCCCTAGAGTTGTCAACACTGCTGGTATTGACAGGTACAACAAACTACTTGCTTTCCAACTGTTGATACGCAAAATATATATATATATATATATATATATAAATATATGTATACATATATATATATATATATGAGAAAAAAGGGGAGGCAGCCGAATTAAATAAAAAAAAAGGGAAAAGACAGAAAAAAGGAGCTCTTATCAAGGTATTAAGGGGTATTTGAGTTTACTTATAACTCATATAAGTGACCTAGCCTATTGGGACTCATCTACCACAACCCTATGCAATATAAAAGGGGGAGAACATGCAGAAAAAAAGGACACACGCCAAAAAAGAAGAAGCAGACGCAAGAAAACAGAAGGAGACGCAGGAAACACAGCAGACAGCAGAAGAACAAAATCCTAGAGGTATAACTGATTCTCTCATCCTCTCATCCTCTCATGTTCTTGGTTCTCTGGCCCTTGTTACTATGGTTACTCAAATCCCTTGAGGATTCCTGGTTCTTGGTTACTGTGTTCACTGGTTACGGTTCTATGGTTCTTGGTTACTGTGTTCACTGGTTACGGTTCTATGGTTCTGGTTACTGTTCACTGGTTACTAAATCCTTGGTTCTATGGTTCTGGTTACTATGGCACTGGTTACTATGTCTTTGGTTCTATGGTTCTATGGCTACTGTTCCCTGGTTCTATGGTTACTTGACACTGGTTCTATGGTTACTGGTTACTTGGCTCTGGTTCTTGGTTACTTGGCTCTGGTTCTATGGTTACTGGTTACTTGGCTCTGGTTCTATGGTTACTTGGCACTGGATACTTGGTTACTGGTTTCTATGGCTCTCAAAGTTCTGTTCCTATGGTTACTGTATGGTTCTGGTTCTCTGGCTACATGCTTGATACAATGGTTACTGTGACAACCCGGTTACCCACTCATCATGTTACTTTGATCCTACAAAACCTAAACACAGAACCAACACTCGAACTTCCATAAAAAGAAAAAAAAAACAGCCACTGCCATCCTGTTAACCACCATGGCCAAATTTCTTCCCAAATTCTATGTCAACTACCACAGCCAAATTCCCTATTCTACAACACCATTAACATACAGGAACAACAAAACAGAGAAGCATGTATTCAAAATCAAAATACATAAACTCACCTTCTCAGTATGCTCCTGCAATGGCATCCCAATTACCAATCAAATGTTCACCTGCAGAAAAGGGACAAGCTCTCAATCTTCGTTCTCACAAATTAAAAAGAACAGAAGAAAATTGAGCCCTCATCTAACAACTCACAAAGAACAGAAGTCCTCACCTGTTCGAATCCAAATCAATAACTCGAAGGCCTTGTGGGGGTGTAATTCCCAGCATCGAGTCCATCTCCAAATCGACCCTCAACAGTAACAAGGCAAAATCGAGACAAAGAAGAAAACTGAATCAGTTTTTGGAAAAAACTCGGTTGACTTCATTACACAAATCGAATCAAATAAAATGAAACAAAGGAAAGGAATGGTGGTCCTCACCTGATTCGTGTGAAGCACCGAAGTCTAGACTTCGAAAATCTCAGGAAAAACCTGTCGAAGCTCGACCCCCAAAACTGGACTTCAACATCTCCGATGACGATCTGATGAATGAGGGAGATTAAGCCAAGCACAAACTTTTAGATCTCGACTAAAGGAAGACAAACCAAATGGTTGAACTCTCACCTGTTCCAAATCAAGAATCTGAGTTATGTGGGGATGTAATACAGTCGCTTCTCGACTTTAGACCAGCCTCCATCTGCGAACCCATCCCAAGAAAAACTCACCGGTGGGAGCGCAACCCTCGACCCTCAACCCAACCTTTGACTCTCTCTCGCTCTCGCCTGGGCATCGAGAAGAAGAAGAAACTGAAGAAGAAAAAAACAGAAGAAATGAAAGAAGAAAGAAAGACGAAGAAAAGAAGGCCGAAGGAAATGGGTCGGGCCTCCGGACTGCGCCACCGAACTGGGTCTCCGGGTTGGGCCTTCAAATGGGCCCTGCCGAGATTTATTGAGCCTGGCAACAAAAAAAACACCTCAACAAAAGAAAGAGACATTTGGGCCTCCAACTAGGGCCTGGTCTCTTGGGCCTGCCAAAGAAAAACAAATGGGCCTCTGAATATGTTGGGCCTCCGAATTAATTGGGCCTCCAACAAAAAAGGAAGAGAGACTAATGGGCCTTCAACAAAAAAAGACATTGGGCTCCGGTCATCTTCATTATGGGCCTCCAAATATGTTGGGCCTCCAAATTAATCGGGCCTGGCAACCAAAAGCTTGCCACATGGGCCTAACAACTAAAACCCATCTCACTTGAAGGCATTATGGGCTTCGGTCATCTTCCTGATGGGCCTTCAACAAAAGAAAAAGGGAAACAAGCCCACTCCACAGGCCCATCATCAATTCAAGACCAACTCCACCAACTTTTTCGGTATGAAGCTCGATCCAAGTCCCAAGGCCCAAATCAAAGAAAATGGAAACAGACCCACTTTGCTAAAAACAGCAGTACAAAGACCCGGTTTAAATTCCAAGGCCCAACAACAAAATACGATGGGTGCCCAAATCAAATGAAATGTCTCCAAGGAAATCATTGGGCCTCTCATAAATGAAAGGGAAATAAGCCCACAAAAGACAATGCAAGTCCAAATACAGCAGTGAAAAAAGCCCACTTCAAGTCTCAAGGCCCAACTGTAAAAGTCGTTATCAAATTACATGTCGAGTACAAATCCAAATGCAACAGTGTAAGAAGCCCACTTCAAGTCTCAAGGCCCAACTGCAAAGCCCAGGATGATGGGTGTCCAAATCAAATCAGCTGGCACCCCACCAAATGAAGTATCGACATGAAATGCAATTGATGGATTCAAATACATCTGTCAAAATCAAATCCAGTCGTGAACTACAATGGTTTGATTCCCACAAAGGGATATGTAGGCAGTCCGGACTTAAATCTGGATACAACCATGGCTAAAACCAAATCCTGGTTCTTTCCAAGCCAATTTCCTAAACACATGATCGAATCCCTGACCACCAGTCAAAAAAAACTGACCAGTCCAAATGACTTCAGTCAAATTCTCAAATCACCATTCCAAACAGAATCCTTGACCACCAGTCAAAAATCGACCAGTCCAAATGACTTCAGTCAAATTCTCAAACCCACTCTAAATTTCGAACTACACCGGTTTGATCCCTTCACAGGGTATGTAGGCAGTCTAGATTTAAATCTGGATGCAACCACAACTTCAAATAAATTCTCGGATCTTCTGAAGCCTCGCTCCATAGCTCATACATCTTCAGATACAGATCCCAAACACTACTCCCATTTCAAAAAATCAAGGCCCTCCAATGAGTCGTTCACTTGTTGGGGATCCTGAACTACGAATGACTTGATCCCTCCCCGGGGTACGTAGGCAACCCATTCGGGTGCAGTCGCAAAAGCAAACAAACACACATCGGTTTCTTCATAAATCGAATCAAGGGGTGTTCCCTTGTAATGAGGGATTGTAATTAAGAGACACGTTCCGTCTTGAATGAGTTGACCCGGACATAATTAAAGCTCTATTTTAACCATAAAATAGAGTAAAATTACGTTGGGTGATATTTTACATTTTTATGCACATTTTTACCCAACACCAACAGACCCCTATGTACCCCGGTTGTCAGAAATTCGATCTAGAAAATCCTACTGTACACTTGATGAACAAATCAGAATTTCTTCCGATTTACAGCGAGTTAGGTCTGAAAGTTTACATAGGAATGAAATAGACTCGGAGGCCGATCTTTGGGGACCGGTGCGGCGGCCTGTGGTGGAGCGGCGACGGCCCTGTGGCGTGCGCAAGTTCCGGCAGGCACTACGTCGGGGAGAGGAGAGATTGGTCCGGTAAGTTTTTGATTTTTCACTTTATACCTACAGTAAATTCCCCTTTTTATATAGTTTCTTGAAATAGTAACTTCCCGTTTTAAAACCATAACTTCCGCATATGAACTCCGATTAAGACACATAGCATATCTACGGATTCGTATTAACTCCCTCTACAATTTTCATGAAGAACATTCCTTGAAATAACCATCCTAGAAAAAAGTCAACTCTGTAGCCTCCTACGGTAAAACGGTTATTACAAACGGTTAAAGATTAAAATAACCAAAAAGTAACCGACCGTAAATAAATTTTAGAACCGGAATGTGACAATTATCCTCCCCATATAAAAATTTCTTCCTCGAAATTACATACCTGTCAAGCAAAGAGGTGGGGGTACTGCTGCCTTATCCATGTCTCGGGTTCCCAAGTCACTTCCTCCACCTTGTGACTCCTCTTAAGAACTTTAACTAGAGGAATAGTTTTGTTTCTGAGCACCTGTTCCTTCCAATCAAGGATTTGCACCGGAAACTCCTCATAAGTCAAATCACTCTTCAAACTAACAGGTTGCTCTTGCAACACATGGGAGGGATCAGCAATATACTTGCGAAACATGGACACATAGTCTGGGAGGGTAAATCCAACCGATAAGTAAGTGAGCCAACTTGCTCTATAATCTCATAAGGGCCTATGTACCTCGGGCTAAGCTTCCACCGCTTGCCAAAACGTACAACACCCTTCCAAGAGGATAGTTTCAAGAACACCCAATCGCCTACTTGAAACTCAAGATCCCTTCTTCGATTATCCACATAGCTCTTTTGCCTACTTTGAGCAGTCTTGAGCTTTTCCTAACAACCTTGATCTTCTCATTGGTCTCATGAATTATGTCAGTACCACATAACTCTCTTTCACCTACTTCATTCCAACATAAAGGCGTATGACACTGTCGTCCGTAAAGTGCCTCAAAAGGAGACATACCAATGCTAAAATGGTAGCTATTGTTGTGAGTAAACTCCATCAAAGCCAAGTTCTTGTCCCAACTTCCTGTAAACTGTAAAGCATAAGAGCTCAACATATTTTCTAATGTCTGAATAGTCCTCTCGGACTGCCCGTCAGTTTGAGGATGAAAGGTCATGCTGAATTGCAATCTAGTGCCCAGAGCTGCCTGTAAGGCTCTCTAAAACATGGAGGTGAATTTAGGATCCCGATCGGAAACTATAGTCTCAGGCATCCCATGAAGTCTCACAATCTCATTCACATACAATTTTGCCAATCTTTCCAAGACATACTTCTTGTTCACTAGAAGAAAGTGTGTAGACTTGGTCAATCGATCAATGACCACCCAAATACCATCATGCCCATCTCGGGTACGTGGCAAGCTAAAGACAAAGTCCATGATAATGTCATCCCATATCCACACAGGAATAGGCAAGGGCTGAAGCAGACCTGCAGGTTTCTGCCTCTCACTCTTAAATTGGTGGCAAATTAAGCATCTACTAACAAAAGCCGTGATTTCCCTCGTCATGTTCGACCACCAATAATGATCCTTTAAGATCATATACATCTTGGTACTACCTGGATGTGCTGCATAAGCCAAACTATAAGCTTCCTCCAAGATTTCCTGCTTAAGTTCTTCATTCCTCTTTGGAACACAAAGTCTATTCTTGAACATCAGTGTCCCATCCTTCCTGATTGAGAAGTCGACCGTGGTCTCATCAAGTGTCCGCTCAATCAAACACACTATGGATTGATCATTATATTGTGCCTCCTGCACTTTATCAATCAAAACAGGCCTCACCTGAAAACTAGCCACCAAGGCCTCAACTTCAGCTTCCCATAACTCAACACCAGTTGCCCACAACTCATAGATAAGTGGAACCTGAACCGCTCTTAAATGAGTCAAAGAGACGGAAGGGTTACGGCTAAGTACATCGGCCACCACATTGGCCCTTCCTGGATGATACTCAATAGCAATATCATAGTCTGCAAGTAGCTCCATCCACCTTCTGTGCCTCATATTTAAATCTCTCTGAGTAAACACATAACGAAGGCTCTTGTGATCGGTGAAAATCTGACACTTAGCTCCATAAAGATAGTGTCTCCACAACTTAAGGGTGAAAACTATTGCCGCAAGCTCTAGGTCATGGGTAGGATAACTTCCTTCATGTGACTTCAATTGTCTAGAAGCATAAGCAATAACTCTTTCATGCTGCATCAACACACCACCTAACCATTGCCTAGAACCGTCGCTGTAGACCACAAATTCTCCATTATAGTCGGGTAGTGCCAAAACTGGAGCACGACTTTTTTGTTCATGGAAACTCTGCTCACAGTTTTCACACCATTCAAACTTCACACATTTTCTTGTCAATCTAGTAAGGAGAGCCGCAATCTTGGAAAAACCTTCCACAAAACGGCGGTAGTAACCCGCTAGACCCAAGAAACTTCGAATTTCTTTTACACTAGTGGGTCTTTTCCAACTCATCACCACTTCTATCTTTTGGGGATCCACACTAACACATTCAGCCGATACTATATGTCCCAAGAATCCCACTTTATCTAACCAAAATTCACACTTACTGAGCTTAGCATACAATTGAGCTTCTCTCAAAATCCGCAAAACCACCTTCAAATGTTTTGCATGCTCCTTTAAATTCTTGGAAAAGACTAGGATGTCATCTATGAACACGATCACAAACCGGTCAACACATGAGCCAAACACCCTATTCATGAGATCCATAAAAGTGGCGGGTGCATTTGTAAGCCCAAAGGCCATCACCACAAATTCAGAATGACCATAACATGACTGAAAAGCAGTTTTGGTTATGTCCTCCTCCCGAATCCGCAACTGATGATATTCCGACCGAAGGTCAATCTTTGAAAAGACGGTTGCCCACCCCCCCCCCCCAACTGATCAAATAAGTCATCAATTCGAGGCAAAGGATACTTGTTCTTCACTGTAACCTGATTTAACTTTCTGTAATCCACACAAAGTCTCATTGTACCATCCTTTTTCTTGACAAACAACACTGAGGCACCCCAAGGAGATGTGCTGAGGCGAATAAATTCTTTATTTAGCAACTCCTGTAATTGAGCTCTCAACTCCTTTAATTCTGCAGGGGCCATTCTATATGGTGCTTGAGAAATAGGCGTGGTTCCAGAGAGCAAATCGATTATAAAATCAACCTCCCTCTCGGGTGGCAACCCAGGCAACTCCTTTGGAAACACTTCAGGGAATTCTTTCAATATGGAGATATCATCCAAACACACTTCCCCCATACTAATATCCACCACATGCGCTAGATAGGCTTGACAGCCTTTATTCAATAATTTCCTAGCGGCTACATCTGAAATTAAGTACTATGGGATGACATCTCTTTCTCCCTGAAATGTAATATCTGACAAACCTAGACTACGAAAACCACCTCCTTCCGAAAGCAATCAACCATAGCTCTATGCACTCCCAAGAAGTCCATGCCCAAGATCACATCAAACTCCATTATGTCTAAGGGGATTAAATCCGCTTTGAACTCATGGCCACCCACTAACACCTTACAACCACTAAACACCCAATTTATCTCCATCATACTCTTGGATGGCAAAGATACATGCCACTCACAGGGGAGAGGCGTGGATGGCACATTGGCAAAAAGTGAAAATCTATTTGACATAAAAGAATGTATCGCTCCAGGATCAAATAAAGGAAGAGTAGGCTGACCAAAAATTAACAACGTATCAACGATGACCTCAGGGGAAGTATGACCCTCCTGCTGAGTCATAGCATGAACCCTAGCCTGAGTAGTGGTAGGGCGTCCTCTGATTCCTCTGCTCTACAGAGTGTTACCCTTGAATGGCCCCACAACACGAGTACCACTATCAGAAGCTTCAGCTAACTACTGCCTCATGACCGGTGTAGGAGCAAAAGTAGCTCCCTGAGTAAGAAGAGGGCAATCCTTCTTGAAATGATCCTGCTGGCCACAATGAAAACATTCTCCTGGCTGAAACTGACTCTGACCAACCTGAAATGACTGACCACCAGATGTCTCACTCTGGCTACTAGAACCACTCTTGGACTGACCAGTCTGACGTCCACTAAACTGGCTCAGAGTGCTCCTCCTACCCACCTGTTGAACTTGGCCCTAGATCTTGATCTGATACCCGAGCTACTACCATATCCACTACCAGCAGATGACCTAGAGCCCGAAGTGTAACTCGTTTCCCTGGCGGAAACATGAGCAGTACCGCCAAAACCAGCTGGGTAACCGCTGCCACTACCAGAGCCTCAACATTAAGGCAAGCATCATGGCTTGTTGAAATGACTGATAGGGCACTGTTGTCATTTGGTTCGCAAAAATACCTCCAAGACCCTTGAAAAAGTAGTAAATCTTCTCCTCCTCGGTCCTCACCAAATCAGACACATAAAACGCCAACTCCGTGAACCAAGCCTTCACAGTCATATTGTCATCCTTCTGCAAATTCAGGAACTCCACCCTCATGTGGTTGATATGGGCTGGGCAGATATAACGCTCATTAAAGTGAGCCGTAAACTGATCCCAGGTCATACCCTGAACTTCATTACCCAAGACTCTGCCCAAATCCAACCACCAATGACTAGATTCCCTTTCTAAAAACTGAACATCTATTACCACCTTCTTTTCCTCTGGGCACTCCGCCTGCACAAACATTTTCTCCATGCCCTCCAACCAATTAAAGGCATCCATCAGCTCAATGGCATGAGAAAAAGTCTTGGCTCCATTCCTGCGAGCTTTCTCATAGTTGATCTCAGAGGAGACAGTGGTGAGTCGCTTGAAAAACTGCTCTATCGGTCCATTGGCAAGTGCCTCCTCATTCTCTCCCATTGGGTGATTGGGAGAGTTAGGAGGATTCTCCCTACGAGCTCGGCCGCTTCCACGACGCATAGTTACCTGAGGATAAAACATTTAGCACCATTTATAAAGACAGTACTACATAAACTACTATCAATACTCAAGGAATACCAAGCATCCAATGTATAAAATGCTAATAATTCGCCGCGGTCGGATAATCACTCTATAGACACTGGATATTCTTAAGCAAAGGCGGTTGTATAAAGGATTTGAATAACCTAATGCTCTGATACCAACTGTCAAGACCCACACTGGGTTAACCCCTTACAGGGTCCACCTTAAGGGAAAGTTACTCTGAAAATTTCAGCAGAACCTCCCCATAAAATGGACAACCCTTACCTACAATAACCCAAAAGAAAAAGAACACTTCTAGTATAACAACAACCACCTGCAACTCCTGGAGCCATCCTGCTCCTCAATAAACAACATCTGTCACAAGCAACATAAATCTCAAGCACAATCTTAAAACAAATAACATCAAGTCCAAGGAATTCATGAGTGTTAAGTCCCTACTACTAAGTTGGGATTAAACACACAACCGCAATATTACAAATCCCCCCATAAAGTTGTCAGAGCTCTAAAGACGATAGAAGGAAGCGAGAAAATTTCACAAGTAGGTATACATGATCCTACTACAGAAAAATGGAAAGGTGGTAACTATGCCTTGCCTCCTAGCACTACCAGAAAAAAGACTATAGCCGACGAAATATCTAAAAACAGGCCGACGAAATTTTTTTTCGTCGGCTAAAGTGGCATTTTAGCCGACGAAAAAAAAATTCGTCGGCTAAACTAATTTTTTCGTCGGCTATAGTTAAATTTTAGCCGACAAAAAAATTTTTGTCGGCTAAAGTGTTTTTTTCGTCGGCTATAGTATGTGAACTTTAGCCGACGAAATTAGGGTATTTCGTCGGCTAAAGTAACTTTTAGTTAGAAAATTGTACTACGGATATTTCGGTGTCCGATTGACTATTGTGATACTAATCTGGAAGCAGAACGGCCGTAGGAGTAAAACTCATGGCTATGCCATGATATATAGGCTTTTTTGGCCATCCGAGTTCGTTTAAGGCTTCAAAATGAAGTTTTTCTAAACGCTTAACACACGAAAATGTCCATATCTACACCTATATGAGGTATTTTGGCCGAACCTTCAACACAACAAACACTCACCATAATGAGACGCAACTGTCCGTCTAAAATTTTTGAGACATTTACCCCTCCATGATAGGCCTCCCCATATAGATAAATAATGGTTAATAGTAGGCATGTTGTGATTCCGGTCATCAAAATTTACAAACAAAAATACGACCGTCAGATATCATCAATATGTTGAAATATATCTTTGGTAAAAAATTCAACTTTATCTGATAAATTTAAGGACTTCATCTAGACGGTCAATCTCGTAAGTCAAACCTCTATATTGTATTGACTGCAACTATCGGCACCGAGACTTTACCGGAATTACGTGATTTTTCAACCATAGGCGTATTTCACCATTCCGGTCATATCTTATTTCACGACTTTTTTGCGTTTGAAGTTTCTACGTACAGTTTGTTTTAGAAACGAAACATTTACTTAAAGCTTAGTAAACAAGTTATACAACATTAGTACGCATGTTGTGATTCCGATGATCAAAGTTGAGAAACAAAATTCCGACCGTCAGATATGATCATTATGTTGAAATATGTATATAGGAAAAAATTTAACTTAATCTGACAACGTTAAGGGCTCGATCCTTACGGTCAATCACGTAAGTCAAACCCCTTAATGCACGGAAACTGTCATTTGACCGTCTAAATTACGTATTTTGCCCAGACCTTCAACTGAAAATAGTTTCAAATTGATGAGACGCAACCAGTGGTATAAAAATTTTATGAAAAATAACTACCGGAGATAGGGCTACCTCTAGGGAGAAAGAATGGAAAATTGAGTTAACCGCAATTATCGGTACCGAGACTTTACCGGAATTACGTGATTTTTCAACTATAGACGTATTTCACCATTCCGGTCATATCTTATTTCACGACTTTTTTTCGTTTGAAGCTTCTACGTATAGGGTTTAGGGTTTTAGCCGACGAAATTAGGGTAATTCGTAATTCGTCGGCTAAAGTTAAATAAATAAATAAAATAAATAACTATAGCCGACGAAATTAGGGTAATTCATCGGCTAAGGTTAAATTAATAAATAAAATAAATAACTATAGCCGACGAAATTAGGGTATTTCGTCGGCTAAGGTTAAATTAATAAATAAAATAAATAACTATAGCCGACGAAATTAGGGTATTTCGTCGGCTAAGGTTAAATTAATAAATAAATAAAATAAATAACTATAGCCGACGAAATTAGGGTATTTCGTCGGCTAAAGTTAATTAAAAATTCAAATTTTTTGGCGGGGATTTTTAAAATTTTAAAATTTTTCGACTAAAATTTTAAACTTTAGCCGACGAAATTTCGTCGGCTAAAGTTCAAAATTTTCTATATCTTTCATTTTTCTCCTCCTCCTCTTCATCTTCCCTCCTCCTCCTCCTCTTCATCCTCCCTCTCCTAACCTTCACCTCCTCCTCCTCTTCATCTTCCCTCCTCCTCTTCTTCATCCTCCCTCTCCTAACCTTCTCCTCCTCCTCTTCCTCTTCCTCTTCATCTTCCTTCCTCCTCCCTCTCCTAACCTTCTCCTCCTGCTCCTCCTCCTCCTTCAAATCCCTCTCCTCCTACTTCTCTAAATTCTTCTCCTCCTCCTTCCTCTCCTCTTCTCCTCCTCCTCTCCCTCTCCTAACCTTCTCCTCCTCCTCTCCTCCTCCTCCTCCTCCTTACTCCTTTTTCGGTGTAAAAACGAAAAAGAAGTAAAAATTTTAATCAAAAATACAATAAATTAAAAAAGAAAAAAAATATGAAAAAATTAAAAAAGAAAAAAGAAAAAAACTATAGCCGACGATATACCCTAAAATTCGTCGGCTAAAGTTTTAAAAAAAATAATAATTACATAAAAAATAATAATAACTTTAGCTGACGAATTTTAATAAAATTGGTCGGCTAAAATTAAAAGAAAAAAAAACTATAGCCGACGAATTACCCTAAAATTCGTCGGTTAAAGTTTTAAAAAAATAATAATTACATAAAAAAAAATAATAACTTTAGCCGACGAATTTTAATAAAATTCGTCGGCTAAAGTTAAATAAATAAATAAAAATAATAGCTATAGCCGACGAAATTTAATAAAATTCGTCGGCTAAAATTAAAAAAATAATAATAATAACTATAGCCGACGAAATACCCTAAAATTCGTCGGCTAAAGTTAAATAAATAAATAAAAATAATAGCTATAGCCGACAAATTTTAATAAATTTCGTCGGCTAAAGTCCAGAAATTAAGCGACGAAAAATTTATTCGTCGGCTAAATAAATGACTTTAGCCGACGATGAACAGTAATTTCGTCGGCTATAGTGTTGGTCGACGGATTTTGCCCGACGACTTTTTAGCCGACGACGTGTCGTCGGCTAAGACTTTAGCCGACGAAATTTAAGGTTTAGCCGACGAAAAAATTTCGTCGGCTAAAGTGGTTGTTCTGGTAGTGTAGATATGCCCAAGCCGAACATTGCAATCTGGACATTTTAAAAACGAAGAACACAGGGGAGAAACATTTAAAACGTTAGCATGAGTAGACAAAAATAATATTTAAATATAAATATAACTTTAGTAATGTTCTCCCTTTTTGTCCGAAAAATCATATAAGCATGCCTCACAAGGGATACACTCCCAAATAATTAAAAAAAAAAACAATTAACGCCAATCTCATTGGCTTGGAAGAACAAAACTAACAGAAAATAGAGGAAGAGTTTTCACCATGACGGAGAGTCTCTCAAACTAGGGTCGGAGCCTTCAAGAGGCTACAAAGTAATGAACGACTCTTCATGGTGAAGAGATTCCACCATGACGATGAGCCTCTCAGGCTAGAGTCGGAGCTAAATAAGGCTATTGTTGCCTCGCTTCACTTCTAAATTGGGGGGGCCCATATAGCTAGCTAGCAATAAATGTATATATATATATATATATATATATATATATATATATATATAACGACCCTTCATGGTGATGAAAAACAAACAAATAAGAAAGTTATTATTATATGACTCTTCTCCCGTTAATTAAAACATGCATCTCATGAAGGAGACACGGTTCCCCGACCGTCCTCAAAACTATGGCCATAAATAAGTAAATTTGAAATATAATCAACATAACATAAATTTCCAGCCGACTAAACAAAAGGGCTCACGGGAGGGGAGCAACCAGCCTTCTTGCCCCACCGGCTCAACAAGCAATTAAAAACATGTAAAGTACAATTTTTCCAAATGTTGAAGCACGCTTGTCTTAAAAACAAAGTCCACTCACTGACTGCTAGGTCTGATGGCGATCCCCAGACCCCTCAACAGAAGTCTCCGCACGTCCTGTTTCAATGAAATATTTATAAATATAAAAATACTCGAGTTCCCAACTCTAAAATTATAAATAAATAAGCCAAAACTGAGGAAAAAACGTGCTACTTGCCCAACTAAGCCCAACCTCAACAAGTTCAATCACAAACCCGTCACTTTTAACGTGAGATATCTCATGACCACTTCCCGACAAAATTTCTGGAATCCATACTAAGGTCCAAATAATTAATTTGCCTCCGCACAAGTATTAACTCCTGAAAAATCTCAAAACTCTTCCAAAAAATATAAACTTCACTCTAAAAGTCCTCTCTTAATTTATAGGATTTTTCAGGCAAGAAAACTACCTAAAATTAGATCCTTCCTCTGGTCGTGTCTACGTCTCTCGTCGTGTTATCTTTAACGAAACTAGTTTTCCATATAAGAATTTGTAGGTCAGACAAAATCATGGAGCTTCTATTGAATTTGTTCCCCTTAACACTTGTACTCTAAGGCTGCAGGCTCTGTTGGCCCATGCCTCTCTCCTGACCCAGCCCGAGCTAAGCTCTTTTTCCTCTACCTAGTCGGCCTAAGTTCTACCCGGCCCGTCAACCTCCTCTACCCGGTCTACCTAACTTGTACCCGACCCGCCTCCTCTGGCCCCATAACGCCCTCCTCTTCCCTGCACCGTCCACCTTCTGGTCTTCCTCCTACCAATTCCCTCGATCCTTCAAACCTCTGTTCACTGTCGTTTGAATCTTCGGTGCTCGGATCGACGCCCTCCATCACCGGTTTGCCATCCACTGACCTACCGTCTGGCCATCTATCTCCTAACTCACCAGCGCCTAATCTTCCCTTCCCTCACTCCCCAGAGTCGAATTCTCCAGCTCTTATTGATGAGATGCTCTCAGTTGTTTCTGCTGCTCATGCACCAACAGTTTTCCACCATGGCATGACCACGCGCCTACGCGATGGGATTTTTAAGCCAAAGACCAGAACTGATGGCACCATCTGGTACCCCATCTCTTGTGTTCTCATAACTACCCTTGATGACTTGGAACCTACCTGTTACTCTGAAGCATCCAAAAAGCCGGAATGGCGGGCCGTAAGGACTGAAGAAATTAACGCTCTCCTTAAAAATCAAACATGGTCTCTAGTTCCTCCATCGCCTGATCACAATGTTGTTGGCTGTAAATGGGTATTTCGTATAAAAAGACATTCATATTGCACTATTGAACGACACAAAGCTCGGCTTGTCACAAAAGGGTTTTGTCAACATCAAGGCATTGACTATGATGAAACTTTTTACCTGATCATCAATCTAGCTACAATCTGAACTGTTCTTGCATTAGCTGTCTCTCAAGGATGGACCCTGTGTCAATTTGATGTCAAGAATGTCTTTCATCATGGGTTCCTTAATGAAGAAGTGTATATGCTACAACCACCTGGTTTTATTGACTATGATCGTCCATCGTATGTTTGTAAATTACATAAGGCCCTGTGTGGTCTCAAACAGGCCCCTCGAGCATGGTTCCAACGCATCAGTGCTTTTCTCCTTTCTGCTGGCTTTCGTTAGTCGTGCTGACTCTTCTCTCTTGTACCAACACGGCCCTCATACCATTTTTCTCCTTCTTTATGTTGATGACATCATCATTACATGCAGTCATGATCGTGTTCTTCAAAGTTTCATTGATGCCCTTAGCCGTGGATTTGATATCAAAGATCTGGGTCTTCTTCATTACTTTCTTGGTCTTCAGGTGACTACTCACTAGAATGGTATTCACATTGATCGGCTCAAGTATGCTTATGATATTCTTCTGAATCATGATCTCCTCCTTGGTCAACCTATGAGCACACCGATGTCTGCTAAAATCTCTCTCACCGCTACTGATGGTGATCTCTTGTCTAATCCTACTATCTTTCGGGAACTTATTGGCTCTCTTTAGTATCTTACTACCACTCGTCCAGACATCTCCTTTGCCATCAACTCTGTCTCTTAATTCATGAGCCAACCTCGAACTTCTCATCTCATTGTGACCAAGCGTATTCTTCGATATGTCAAAGGCACCCTTAACCATGGTCTTACGTTTTGTCCCCAGCGTCGACCAATCCATCTTATTGCCTACTCTGATGCTGATTAGGCTAGTTGTCCTGATTCACGTCAATCTATCTTTGGGTATCTCATTTATCTAGGTTCTAATCTCATCTCTTGGTGCTCCAAAAGCAACATACAATTGCTCGCTCCAGTGCTGAATCTGAGTATCGCTTTCTTACTCTTGCATGTGCTGAATCCACTTGGTTAGGTTTCTTACTTTATGAGCTTGGTGCCAACATTCAATTTCCTATCCTACTTTATTGTGACAATCTTAGTGCTACTTACATGGTGTCTAATCCGTTTTTCCATGCTCGCACTAAGCACATTGAGTTGGATTATCATTTTGTTCATGAAAAAGTTACTCTTGGCAGTCATCAGGTTGGTTTCATCTTCTCTATTGATCAGCCTGCTAATCTTCTGACCAAACCTCTTCATATGACTCGGCATCTTCTCATGTGTCGCAAACTTGTGCATCCTAGGCCGCCCAGTTTGAGGGGGTGTTAAACCTATTCCTTCGCTGACACAATTAGACCAGAATCTTCTAGAATGATATGTAAAACCTATATAGATTAGGATTGCTTGATTGCGAAGTCATGATGTATGTATATATACCATAGGTTGTGCTCAATTAAAATTAATGAAACACAATTTCTACATTTTCGTCGGTTAAAGTCCAAAATTCGTCGGCAAATTAAAAAATTACAAACCGAAACCACGATAAACCTAAAACCCAAATACCACTACTTCTCATTTGCGAATCGATGGAGGACTCTGAACTCTGGAAGTTTTTGTGTTCAAGAGAAACAGAAGGACGAGAAATTGAAGTGCGAGAGATGGAATGGATTAGAAAATAGGTTTAAGTTAGAGTGGAAGAGATCTAACCGTTGGATAAAAATGAATGGTAGGGATCTTTTTATCAGAAAATATGAGCAGAAGTTTATTAGCAGAGGATTTGAGTCCAATTTTATTGATTAAAAATCATTATAATTATAGAAAGTAACATCTTTATAGAAATTATAATATTAAAAACATCATTAGAGTACATCGCTAGTTTAGTATTCCGGTCAAGAGAATATGTCATCTTATTGGTCTCACGTCTGACATGACTAACCGTGACAAAAGATGTCTGAGATCTTAAATGAATTCAAATTTACCGACCACCAACATATGTCAATCAAATGTTGTCTTGTTAGTCATATTTTTTTTCAATCTCAGCCTCTTTCTCTATTTTCTCTCTTCACTCTCTTTTTTCTGATTGGTTAGTCATTATAACCAACGTTGCAAATTAGAATCCATCCTAAATTAATCAGAAACCGACATGTCACAGCTTGTACCATCCAACTGGATAGGACAAAGCACACTAGCACCAATATCAGAGCTAGGAGTTACGCATGCTTAGCAGAAGCATCATGGGGAGAACCATTGGCATCCCGAAAAAGCCAACCCCAACCCCAACCATACCATTTGGATTATCAAAGGCACCATCAACATTTAGTTTTATCATAACAGATTATCAAAGGCACCATCAACATTTAGTTTTATCATAACAGTAAAATGGTTTCTGCCATCTGATCTTGGAAACATGAATGGGCACAATATTATTGACATGTTCGGCTTGGCATTTTGCCAACCAATAACCCAACATTGAGAGAACAGCCTCGGAGGTTAAGTAAAAGATGTTAACTAGTCAGTTATCTTCTAGCTTAATCATTTTTACGATATTAAGTTTAAATTGTAAATTTTCTCTATACAATTAAATATGATCTAGTCTTAACTTTTTGTGTCACTACCGAGTTTTCTACCCTCCGACATAATTTCCACAAAAATAAATCGTACGCATGGCTGTATTCGGGTCAACCCTTTACGGTCTAAATCATCGATGTTCTCAAGTTTGAACCTACAACGCGCACAATGCTTTGCCTATGAATATATATAAAAGTCTTGATAGTTGATAACTTGGTATAGATAAACTAAACACATACTGTACGTATTACCAAGATTTCAACAACCGCGGCTGGCTTGATAATGGCAACCCAAAACCAGTTTACCTCTTTCTTCTCCATTTTTTTGCCCATATTTTGGATTTCATTGAAGCTGCTAAGCTTGAATCTATGGCTAGCAGCTATCACATCTACATGTTCGGTGGTTTTGCTTCTGTTGGTCTTTATACCACTGCAGGTTGGACGGGAAAACTCTGACTTCAGAGGTCCTGCAATTCAACAAATTGGAATTTCATTCTGGTTTAGCTTTTCAACCCTTTGCTTTTCTCATAGTACGTACATCCTCTTGTCCTATAATTAATAGGGAGCATTTCCAGCCCTGAAAAAAAAAGAAACAGAGCAAAAATCTGGGTCTTATTTGTGTAATTTCTTGATAGGAAATACAAATAGCAAACATGTATATAACTAACTAGTTGGTGCTTTTATATGTAATGGTATTACAGGAGAGAGATCGGAGAACATATGGAGCAGATGGTCAAGATTAGTGCTTATTGTATCGTTTCTGGCAGTATTGATCGAGCTGTCTGGTCTTGATGTGTATGATCCCTTCGTGAACAATGGAATTTATGAGAGTGTCAAGTCTCAGTTGATTAAAGCAGGGGGGGCGGCTACAAAGAAGAGTTAGATGGGCAAGGCATATTTCTTCTGGATTCTCGCTCTCAAGTCTGTGATTTCAAGTCATTTGTGTTCTTGAAGCAAGAAGTCAATTTCAAAATTATGGTTGTAGTTTCTTTACTTTAATTCGTTATGAAAATTTCTTTACTTCGTTATGTTTTGGTCTTATATTATTAACTAGATAATGCCCGCGTTGCCGTGGTTTACAATGACGGACATTACCTACCATAAATGCTCTTGTTTGGATCAATTTTGTTGTTGCTTAATGTATGTAGTGATGAATGCAACATAACAGGGACAAATATAGACATTCTTGACATTATATTATAGGGAGGTAAAGTAAAAACTGGAAATGTTAGATATAGTAGTCTGTTAAAACATAATGTATTAAACAAATGCAGTACGTACATGGTACAATACATGTCCCTCCATCAACAAATTTGTATCTCATGTATCAGAATAATAGAGTAACAAAAATAGGTTCCAATGTACTGTCAGTTTTCTAAACAAAATGCTTCCTATTGCCTGGCAATGCTATACTGCATTTGCATTTCGAGGTAACCTTGGCTAACGTATTAGCATCCAAAAACTACATACACTGGGCATTGCTGATGAGCTGAAACCACAAGATTAAGGATCACATGATATCTACTCCTTTGTATTCTTGTTCCTCTAAGCTCTGGTACATATGCTTATACATTTAAACTGAGAGAAGATATGTTGAGGAAGGAATGGAATGCAAGATATTGCAAGATAAATAGGTATTGAAATAGAAAACAAAGGCACCTATAGGAATGAAAGGAATGCTCACTTCGCTATGCGTTTCGATGTACCTTCTCCTCTGCAAAGTTCAAAACATGTTTTAAATGGAGGATCAATTTAGTCATACACAATAGTAAACATTATCAGTGAAGGTAGATGAAGGTTGAAACATAAACTGTTCTTTATGATATTACCTTTTTTGCTTCTTTTTCATCTCAATGTTTAAAAGTCCCTTGAGTGTTGCTTCTTTTCTTGGCTGCAGCAGTTTTTTCGATGGAGTCTGAACCTGTTAAAATATTTGTTAATATCAAGATGCAATTGATAACAATTTGTGGTAGCCTTTATGTGAAAAGGGAGTTAAATAAGGAACAATTGCAATCACAAAATTAACAGGATGGGGTCTAACTCGCATAACAGTTTGAATGCTGATAGTACAGTCTTATAAACTAATAAAATGCATCACTGCATATTTCAAAAGCAGATATATTGGATCACTGCATATTTCAAAAGCAGATATATTGGATCAGGTTTTCGTGCAACGTAAGTTATCAGAAAGGGATCTGAAATTCATTTCTCTATACCATATGTTGCTTTTTTTTCTGATAAGCTGCATGCAGTTCATTCATGAAAAGCATTAACAAAATGCTGGAATGCTTTGGTTTGCAACCGTAAAATAAATAAATTAATTAAAATTAGAGAAAAAAAATCTTCATCTGAGAAATAGATACCAAATGTTTTGAACCTAATTGGTATAATGTAAAATAGATACCAAATGTTTTGAACCTGTGGTGCTCTGCCGTCAATCATGTGATTCATCTGAGCTCAACATTAGCCACGACGGGTGCCTGCTACTATCTTGGCTCTTCCATTTGTAGCTTCCCATCTCGCTGCATCTCATCTATGACCCTTTGCTAGTGGCGACAATCATTTGTGTCATGGCTAGTATATTCATGGTGTTTGCACCATTATGTCCCCCTCATGTCCTTCTTTGGGAATCAAACCGGTAGAGACGAGAGATCTGAACTTTGTGTCTATCAAAAATTTCCTCATATGTACCCACGACCTCCATGTTCTGATTTTATGTTGTCATGTCTTTGCCACCTCATCTTAGGTGCTGCCTATCTGTCAATGATTGTCTTTATGACATTTCTCTCTTTCCTTTCCTCCCTGGTGCCAGCCCATCTTATTGTCTTGCCTTATTGCTTCCGAAGACGCTGTGGGGGTGTAGGTCTTAGTGGCAGTGACGACACTTTTGTCAACTGCCTAAGGGACTCTATCATTTTCTCTCTCTCCCTAAGTGGCGTATTCTGCATGAGTTTTGCTGATTGCATCTGCCAGCACTTCAGCATAGCTGGCGTCTTTAAATTTTTTGTTCAGTCGACAAAGGTACTTCCCCTTAAGGAGCCCCTCTTTGAATGCTATTAGTCCGACAATCTTGCTGAAGTCTCTACACTTCGACGTCGTTGCTTGCCACTTGATTACAAAGGAGCACAGTGTTCCGCCCAAGACCTACCTTACTTTGAAGAGACGTTCAGCGTTGTGCTCTTGATAAAGGTATTTTCACACACCAATTAGGGTGCATAAAAATAACTTATAAATTACCCTACAAGGTATATATGGTCGAAGATAGTATATGAAAGTAGGGATCGAACCCGCAAGGGATTGGGATAAAGCTGCAACTACAATGACTCAAAACAAATAAAAACGACAGAACTGGCCAGTCAGGAAAACCTGACTAGTTGACGACTCTAGACTACTCCAAATGACCTGAAATTTGGAGACAACTAACTAGACACGTAAAACTAACTACTGACAAAGTTTTAGATTTTTCTGAATTGATTTGATATTTTTAACACTAAATAGAAAACAGACAATGAAAACTGACGAAAATGATAAAACTAGAATTGGCAAGGGTTTATAAATCAATGAGATGGAGAAGCTAGGGTTTCGAAATCCACCACCAAACAATCATACATCAACATCATGAACTCAGATTAACGAGTATTGAATTCCCATGGATGACTATGCTCATGAAAGGTCCTTGGTATATGGATGCACTCTCGTATTCATTCTCTCTTACTTAGTATGTTAAGCATTTGGTATGAATGTCATAACCTATTCTCTAACATGCAGTCCTGCTTGGTATATGCTCAGATTTAACACATCAGAGATCATTAAGTTCTAAGAGAATATGAACATAGCAAGAATCCCAGAACATGGTATGTATCCTAAGTATCCTTGAAACAATTTCATACAAGCACCGCAGCTCTTGTCGCACCACAAATAAAACACACAATGATACTGGTCGTCACACATGTGTTTATGGCTGGTCGATCCTAAAACATGCTCCTAAGGTCGCGAATCAAAGAAACACATAAGAGAATAACAGTTTACGAACAATGAAATTGTTATCATCCGAGAAACAAAACTTATATAAATCCGAATATCAAAACATCAAAGTAATCATGTCTAGGGCTTCAATCTAGCCCTAACCACAAGAAGTTTAGCTACTCATGACTGTAAACGAAAACCCAAAAGAATACATGAAGATGGAAGAAGAACCGGTGCATAGCCCTGCTGCTGCAGGTGCACGTCTGGGCGCACAGCGACTGGGCGCTGGTGCTCTGCTGGTGCGCGCGAGGTGCACGTCTGGGTGCACAGCGACTGGGCGCTGGTGCTCTGCTGGTGCGCGCGAGGTGCACGTCTGGGTGCACAGCGACTGCCCTTTTCTTTTCCTTCTCTCGGCTGTCACAATTTTTCCTTCCGCCCCCTTCCTTCCTCTCAGCTGCTATTAGGGTTCTTTATATATGATTCCTCAACCCTAGACTCTTCCTTAATGGTCGTGGACTTCTTAACTTCCAAGGAAAAGCCCAATGGATTAAAATGTGAACGCTTCGGTCTTCCTTGTCCATCAAGGTTTCCTCAAGTGATTGGAACTCCTTCCTTTGACACGGATTAAGCCAACTTCTCCATATTTGCTCCCGAAACCTACGAAATACGAGAAATCAAATAAATAACTAAGATAAATAAGAAATATGGCCAAAACACTATAATACTAAACACTATAAAACGTCACATAAATGCTCCTATCAAATTCCCCCACACTTGGTCTTCGCTAGTCCGCAAGCGAACCAACTAAACCGAGACACAACCTACTACCTTCCACATCTCCGAGAGTCTCAAAATTCATGGCATCAAGAGTAATATAAACATCACAACAGGTCCATATTCATTCGAAAATTAATAACCCTCCATAAACATCATGGTCATGTGTAGAGTGTGAAATAGCCAAGCAATGGTGAATATATCTGTGCATGCTTCGAACAAATGAAAACTCAAAAATCTCACAAGGATATTCACTCTTTCTTCACTCAGATTTTCTGGCTAATTCAAAAATTTGCACTCAAGTTATATGTGAGAGGAATGATGTATAAGGAAACAAATAGCTCACATATGAATATTAAGAATAAAAGCACTTTCTGAATTTTTTTTTTAAAAAGTGATCTCATGAATAGATATCACTACTCGAATGGAGGAACCATTGACACCATATGCTCACCCCTCAACACAAGTCTCCACAAGTTGATAGCGCAGCCCCTAAAATCAAAAGGTCTTCACAAAGGTTGTAATGGGGCCGAGGGTTAAGGGTTCATGAATGAGAGGATAGGAAATCACAAGGATCCTAAGGAATTGTAGAGCACAATATAGAACTAGAGACATGAGAATCTTTGAAATCTCCTCAAGGTAGTAACAACGGAACTTGAAGCAAGCAATAATAACTTTAATTTCTTTTGAACACAACCTTTCCACAATACAATAAGTAATCAACTCAAGACATAATTTCTTTCTTTCTTTGCTGTTTTTTTTTCAGCCATTGTTTTCTTCTTGAGACAATTTTTACAATGAAAATCTCCCCCACACTTGCTCTTTGAGACAAGTCAACCTTCTTGCTTATTAAAGTACCTTGAAACCAATGTAAGTCTCTCAAAAGATGCTCCACTCTTCCTTAGGGTAGGGTAAGGAAACACTATACTAAGCTCAAGGGTAAGGAGTTGTGGGTTAACAAAGAAAAAGCTCACAATAAAGGCTCAAAGGGGTTAAACTAGGGGACATTTTTCTTTTTACGGGGACACAGGCTTATTTGGCAATGGTGGTAATCCTAGTGCCTTAATCATCTTCTAGGTGCCACACCATCGACACAAAGTTTCGAGAGGTCTAAGGATGAGTTCTAGCATTTAGTTCACATATTGCACATCATTCAAGTAGTAATCAAGGTGAAACGATAATGAGATCAACAAGTCATCGCCAAGAAAGCATGAATTAATATATATTACTCTCACAAAAATTAAGCACAAGGCACAAAATCTCACAAAGGTAATATGAATTTCACTTATTCTAACATGCGTTTCTTTGTACCAAAGACAAGGCTATAGTGCGAATATGTTTAGACCATAACAATCATAGATAATCATTAACCAAAGAATAACATCCAGACCTAAAATGATGTTTAAACTCTTCTTAATGTCATGTATATAACCCAATCTCATCATAGTAGTGGAAGGTACCTAAGACACAAACAAAACAATGACTCTTTTTGGATTTTCAATTTTTTTTTTTTTACGGGATGGCGTCCGGACAGATACCAAAAACACGAATTTGGGTATAAAATCAGAAAGAAAACATCCCAATGACACTAAGAAAACACAAATGCAACAAAACATAAAGAATACCCCCCACACTTAAACCAAACATTGTCCACAATGAAACAAAGAAAAGAAAGAAAAGAGAGGGATGAAGAAAGAAAATCTGATGAAGCGCAGTCATCCTCTCATCCTTTGGGTTGCCTCCCAAAAAGCGCTTGCTTTAACGTCGTCAGCCCGACGCTTTTCCAAAAGTCAAGTATAAGTAGCATTCAGGAGAGACACTTTCTCCTCGGGTGCTCGAACGAAGGGCTCATAATAATGTTTTAAACGATGTCCATTCACCTTAAACCGCTCGCCCTTGGTACAATGCTCAATCTCAACTGCACCATGAGAAGAAACATCAATCACAATAAAGGGACCATACCATCTAGAACGTAACTTACCGGGAAATAACCGCAGGCGAGAATTAAACAAAAGAACTTTTTGTCCCACAACGAAACTCTTCCTAAGAATCATCTTATCATGGTATGCCTTAGTCTTCTCCTTGTAGATGCGGCTACTCTCATATGCATCATTCCGAAGCTCATCCAACTCATTCAATTGCAACCGCCGTGTGTCACCCGCAGCCTTCATATCCATGTTGAATTTTTTTATTGCCCAATAAGCTCGATGCTCAAGTTCAACCGGGAGATGACATGGCTTGCCATAGATCAAACGAAATGGTGACATCCCTATAGGAGTTTTGTACGCTGTCCGGTATGCCCACAGCGCATCAGTTAAGCGCGAGCTCCAATCTTTCCTACTAGGGTTCACGGTCTTCTCAAGGATGTGCTTCACTTCACGGTTGGACACTTCTGCTTGTCCACTTGTCTGTGGATGATATGGTGTAGAAATCCGGTGGGTGATGTTGTACTTTTTCAATAGAGCTTCAAATGACTTATTGCAAAAATGTGATCCTCCATCGCTGATGATAGCTCTTGGTGTTCCGAACCTTGAAAAGATGTTAGTCTTTAAAAAAGTAAGAACACAAGCAGAATTGTTAGTTCTAGTGGCGGATGCCTCCACCCACTTCGACACGTAATCAACAGCAAGTAGGATATAAATAAAGCCATTTGAAGAGGGAAAAGGTCCCATAAAATCAATGCCCCAAATATCAAAAATTTCAACAACTAAAATTGGGGTTTGAGGCATTTGATTTCGAGATCCTATATTACCTGTGCGTTGACAACGATCACATGTAGAGCAGAAGATAAACGCATCCTTGAACAAGGTCGGCCAATAAAAACCACTCTCCAACACTTTGAGAGCAGTCTTTTTCGCCCCAAAGTGGCCTCCACATGCATAAGTATGACAAAAGGTGAGAATAGATGTAAATTCAGTTTCAGGAACGCACCTTCTTATCAACTGATCAGGACAATATTTCCATAAATATGGATCATCCCACACATAATGCTTGGCAGTTTTGATGAGCTTATCCTTTTGAGCACGGGTGAAATCCGCTGGAACCTGCTTGGTGACAATATAATTAATAATATCTGCATACCAAGGGTCAGAAACCACAATAGAAAATAATTGCTCGTCAGGAAAAGTTTCAAGTAAAGGAAGAGAATCCTTCTCATCATTAGACCCATTCACCAGTCGACTAAGGTGATCTGCTACCACGTTTTCGCTGCCCTTCTTATCCCGAATCTCAAAGTCGAATTCTTGGAGTAAAAGCACCCAACGAATCAACCTTGGTTTAGCCTCCTTCTTTGTCATAAGGTACTTCAGCGTTGCATGATCTGTATACACAACAACCTTAGTGCCAATTAGATAAGATCTAAATTTTTCTAAGGCAAAAATAACAGCAAGAAGCTCCTTCTCTGTAGTTGAGTAATTCAACTGAGCATCATTCAAAGTTCTTGAAGCGTAATAAATCACATGAGGCAGTTTATTCACTCTTTGACCAAGGACTGCTCCAACAGCATAATCTGACGCATCACACATAAGTTCAAACGGGAGGCTCCAATCCGGTGGCATGATTATGGGGGCAGAGGTCAACATCCCCTTAAGCTTCTCAAAAGCTGCCTTGCACTCCTCATCAAACAGGAACGGCACATCTTTTTGCAATAGACAACATAGGTGTCTTGTGATCTTTGAAAAATCCTTGATAAAGCGCCTATAAAAACCTGCATGTCCAAGAAAAGAGCGCACCTCCCTCACACTAGTGGGAGGTGGTAAGGAGCGCACAAGATCTATTTTTGCTTTATCAACTTCTATTCCCCTAACAGATATGATATGACCCAAGACTATACCCTGTTGAACCATGAAATGACACTTCTCCCAATTTAAGACAAGGTTAGTTTCCTCACATCTTTTTAAAACAAGAGCTAAATTATCCAAACAAAAATCAAAAGAATCACCGAAAACTGAAAAGTCATCCATGAATACCTCGATGATTTTCTTGACCATGTCAGAAAAGATGCTCATCATGCACCGCTGAAAAGTAGCTGGTGCGTTGCATAATCCAAATGGCATCCTCCTATACGCAAACGTTCCAAAGGGGCAAGTGAACGTCGTCTTCTCTTGATCCTCAGGAGCAATGGCGATTTGATTGTAGCCCGAATACCCATCCAAAAAGCAATAGTGCGAATGACCTGCAAGACGTTCTAACATTTGATCAATAAATGGTAAGGGAAAGTGATCCTTACGTGTAGTGGCATTTAGTTTGCGGTAGTCAATGCAAACTCTCCATCCTGTCTGCAATCGTTGTGGCACTAGCTCATTCTCTGTATTTTTAACCACGGTGATGCCTGAACGCTTTGGAACGACTTGTACCGGGCTCACCCATTTACTATCCGAGATGGGGTAAATAATTCCAGCATCCAAGAGTTTAAGAACCTCCTTCTTCACAACTTCCATCATAGGAGGGTTCAATCGGCGTTGTGCTTCCCTAGTAGGTTTGGCTCCCTCCTCAAGAAGTATACGATGCATACACGTAGTTGGGCTAATTCCCTTGATGTCTGCAATCCCCCATGCAATTGCAGTCTTGTGTTTACGCAAAACTCGCAATAACTTGTCTTCTTCCAGCGAAGACAGATCAGAAGCAATAATCACAGGTAAAGTCTCCTCTTTTTCCAAATACGCATATTTCAGATGCTCGGGCAATGGTTTGAGCTCCAATGTAGGTGCCTGAATCACAGAAGGCACGAGTTCTTCGTTAGAAATAGGGAGGGAAATAAAGGTAGAAGACTTACATGGGAGTATTGGACGAGATTCGAGGGCTGCTAAAATCTCCTCAAGGTCATTTTCGTTGCTAATCCAATCAGCAGCCGTTGACTCTTGGTTTCGCTCATCAGGGCGTCCGGACTTCATCCTTGCTCCGTCCGGATGGGAGTGCTGCTGCAGACCCATCTCAATTACTGTTTTGAGCATGTCGTCACCCACATTTGCCTCGAATACATCCTGCACCAAGTGATCAATAATGTCAATGGAAAAACAAGAGTTGACATCCTTAGGGTACCTCATGGCTTCAAAGATGTTGAAGCTAATTTTCCTCTCTTCAAATTCCATTGTCAAAGTCCCTTCGTACACGTCGATCTTGGTACGGGCAGTCCTCATAAATCCTCTTCCAAGAATGAGAGGTAAAGAGGTCGGCATAGGTTCATGTTCCATCTCCAACACAAGAAAATCAGCTGGGAAAATTAAGTCATTCACTTTCACAAGCACATCTTCCAAGTAGCCTTCAAGATACACATGTGAGCGATCCGCTAATTGAATAACTGTTCTAGTCGGTTTAAGCTCACCTAGCTGAAGAGATTCATAGACAGAGTATGGCATTAAGTTAATCGAAGCACCCAAATCAAGTAGAGCATGTTCAAACCTGGTGTCACCAATGATGCATGGAATGGTGAAACGTCCGGGGTCCTTCAATTTAGGTGGAAGCTTCCTCTGAAGCACAGCAGAGGTTTCTTCGCTCATGGCCACGGTCTCAGCTTCATCAAGCTTCCTTTTATTAGTACATAATTCCTTAAGGAACTTAGCATACCTGGGCATTTGCTTGATGGTGTCAAGAAGAGGAATGTTCACTTGGACCTTCGAAAGAACATCCAAAATGTCTTTGTCACCTTGCTCCTTCTTTTGCTTGGCAAACCTGTAAGGAAAAGGAATAGGTGGAACATAAGCATTAGAACCACTTTTGTTTACCTGAAAAGGATTGGGTTTGGTTGGGGGAGCCGAAGCTACTCCTAAACCCGATGGAATTCCGGAATTTGCATCTTCAGTCCCAGACGATCGGACGGCTTCCTCCGGTGTCCGAACGGAATTCTCGTCTGGAGCTTTCCCTTCTTCTCTGTTTGCGGGTGTCCGGGCATCATCCTTTTGTCCGAACGGCAGTGGGTACCTCGTCGAATTTGGGTCATTAACCTGCTCCCATGCTGAATCCAACAAGTCTTTACCCCCTTTTGATGCTCCCTTGGGCCTTTTAAGAAACACGGGGTCCTCCGGAAGCTGCTTTCCACTCCTCAATGTGACGGCATTAACCTGTTCACGGTTAGTTCCCTTAGGATTAATTTCAGTTTGAGAGGGAAACGTACCTGGCGTTCTTTGAGTGTATTGCTCACATAGTCGACCAACTTGCACCTCAAGATTAGCTATGGCTTTAGAATGAGAGTGCAGAGTGGCATCAGTTCGATCCTTGAAGACCCTGTTATCCTTCATGATGGTGTCAGTGTTTCTCGCAATTGTGAGTACCATATCTTCAAGCTTACTTGAAGGTTGTTGCGGTGGATATGAACTGAAGTTTTGGGGCCGAGGTGGTTGATTAAATCCAGGAGGTGGTGCTCTGTAATTGTTATTTGACTCTTGCTGATAAGTAGAGACACCAGCGTTGGTACCCCAACGAAAAGCAACTGGAACGTTCCCATCACTCCTTGGCCTTTGCTGCCCCATGTAGTTTATTTGCTCTTGGCCTGCCACAGAGTAAGGACAAAGTGAAGTAACATGGTCATAAGTAGAACAATTAGCACATACCTCAACTTGAGCCGCTCCTTGGAGCGCCATGCTCTTCATCATCATATCAAGTTTTTCCTCAATGGCAGCCATCCTAGATGAATCTCCTCCACTAGTTTCCATCCCATAAGTATCCTTGAGCTTTACTTCTTGGAATCCTTTTGTTGAGAACTGCTGGGAATTCTCACTTAATGTCTCAAAGATATCAAATGCTTGATCACTAGTCTTATTCATGAAAGCTCCTCCACATGCCGAATCCACAAGAGCCTTATTTGCATCATTCAAACCTTCATAAAAGAACTGAGCTTGGTCATCCTTTGAGTACCCATGATGAGGACACTTCCTTAGCAGCCCGTTAAAGCTCTCCCAAGCCTCACAAAAGAGGTCTTCTGCCCTCTGGCGGAAAGTGTGGATATCTCTCCTCAATTGCCTAGTTCTTTGAGCAGGGAAAAATTTGGTGATGAACTTCGTAGATAGCTGATCCCAAGTAGCAATAGTATCCGAAGGCAATGAATTCAGCCACCACTTGGCATGATCCTTCAAGGAGAAGGGAAACAAAATAAGCTTCAGTTGCTCGGCAGTCAATCCCGGTGGAAATTGAGTTCTACACAAATCATAAAACTCTCTCAGGTGGCCATTCGGGTCCTCATTCGGCTTCCCATAAAAGTGAGGAACTGAGTTGATCAATTGTGGAGACAAACTGAATGAAGTGCCGGCAGCCGGAGTGAATGTGATGCACGAAGGTTGTGCAACACCTTGAGGAGCAAAGGAGGACTTCAATGGCTTTGGGTCTGCGGCCATTGCGTTGACAGGTGGGTTACGCTCCTCCTCTGTGTCGATATCTGAATGTATCAATGGAGGTGGATCCAGGAGAGATTCCAAACCCGGTGATGGTGGTGTAGATGGGGTGGTGGAAGAAGAATCCGTAACTGTGCGCGAAGTGGCTACCTTACGGTTGAGGCGGATGGTGCGTTCAATCTCAGAATCAAAAAGAAGATCTCTGTCCTGCGATCGACGAGTGTTCATAAACTGAAAACAAAAGACACAAAAACGTTAAACCACAAATAGATAAGAAAACGAAACAAAACAAAAACAAAGATTGCAACTAAATTAAACAATCCCCGGCAACGGCGCCAAATTGATAAAGGTATTTTCACACACCAATTAGGGTGCATAAAAATAACTTATAAATTACCCTACAAGGTATATATGGTCGAAGATAGTATATGAAAGTAGGGATCGAACCCGCAAGGGATTGGGATAAAGCTGCAACTACAATGACTCAAAACAAATAAAAACGACAGAACTGGCCAGTCAGGAAAACCTGACTAGTTGACGACTCTAGACTACTCCAAATGACCTGAAATTTGGAGACAACTAACTAGACACGTAAAACTAACTACTGACAAAGTTTTAGATTTTTCTGAATTGATTTGATATTTTTAACACTAAATAGAAAACAGACAATGAAAACTGACGAAAATGATAAAACTAGAATTGGCAAGGGTTTATAAATCAATGAGATGGAGAAGCTAGGGTTTCGAAATCCACCACCAAACAATCATACATCAACATCATGAACTCAGATTAACGAGTATTGAATTCCCATGGATGACTATGCTCATGAAAGGTCCTTGGTATATGGATGCACTCTCGTATTCATTCTCTCTTACTTAGTATGTTAAGCATTTGGTATGAATGTCATAACCTATTCTCTAACATGCAGTCCTGCTTGGTATATGCTCAGATTTAACACATCAGAGATCATTAAGTTCTAAGAGAATATGAACATAGCAAGAATCCCAGAACATGGTATGTATCCTAAGTATCCTTGAAACAATTTCATACAAGCACCGCAGCTCTTGTCGCACCACAAATAAAACACACAATGATACTGGTCGTCACACATGTGTTTATGGCTGGTCGATCCTAAAACATGCTCCTAAGGTCGCGAATCAAAGAAACACATAAGAGAATAACAGTTTACGAACAATGAAATTGTTATCATCCGAGAAACAAAACTTATATAAATCCGAATATCAAAACATCAAAGTAATCATGTCTAGGGCTTCAATCTAGCCCTAACCACAAGAAGTTTAGCTACTCATGACTGTAAACGAAAACCCAAAAGAATACATGAAGATGGAAGAAGAACCGGTGCATAGCCCTGCTGCTGCAGGTGCACGTCTGGGCGCACAGCGACTGGGCGCTGGTGCTCTGCTGGTGCGCGCGAGGTGCACGTCTGGGTGCACAGCGACTGGGCGCTGGTGCTCTGCTGGTGCGCGCGAGGTGCACGTCTGGGTGCACAGCGACTGCCCTTTTCTTTTCCTTCTCTCGGCTGTCACAATTTTTCCTTCCGCCCCCTTCCTTCCTCTCAGCTGCTATTAGGGTTCTTTATATATGATTCCTCAACCCTAGACTCTTCCTTAATGGTCGTGGACTTCTTAACTTCCAAGGAAAAGCCCAATGGATTAAAATGTGAACGCTTCGGTCTTCCTTGTCCATCAAGGTTTCCTCAAGTGATTGGAACTCCTTCCTTTGACACGGATTAAGCCAACTTCTCCATATTTGCTCCCGAAACCTACGAAATACGAGAAATCACATAAATAACTAAGATAAATAAGAAATATGGCCAAAACACTATAATACTAAACACTATAAAACGTCACATAAATGCTCCTATCAGCTCTTGCTTAAAAATTCTCAGGTGAAAACTTATGGAATTCAGTAAAACTAAACAAACTCAAGCATTATGTGGTATCCACTATCATTTTATATATATAACTCAACTAGGCCTCATCATTTGGCCCTTCGACCCTAACCCGCCATAAAACCCGCCCTACCTTCTAGGGCAGAAGCCTTACTCGGCTCTCCATTAGAGCGAGCCAGCTCTAGCCCTTCTAGAGTAAGGTAGGGTAAGGGTTGAGCAAATGAAACTCGGTCCTACCCTACGACCCTACCCTAATGACACTAAAAGCCCGTCATTTAAGGCCCTAATAATTTCTTATTTTTTGTATTGTTTTAATATGTTTCTTATTTTTTTAGATACAATACAACTAATCTTCTCTTTTGTAGTTGATTTGCTAGCTTTGTTCATTTGATTTCCTTTTGTTTTGTTGATTAACGATTGTATTTTGACGATTTAGAGCATTAGTTCGTGAGATATATGAGTATAACCACTTAGTTTATAGATAGATATCTTAAATTAAGTATAATGTGTATGCATGCATGTTAAATATAACACAAAAAATAAGGTTTATTACATATAATTCTAAAGCTAAATAGTGAGAAAAAAATAACAAGCTCATCTCAGCCCTATTTAAAGGGCCGGCCCTACCTGACCCTATTAGCCCTAACGAAATGGGCCGTTAGGGTGGGCTAGGGCTTACATATTCAAGTCTCGCCCTACCCTACCCAGCCCTAAATTTTGTTGACTTTGACTGAGCCCTACCCTACCTTACCCAAAGCCCTAAAATTTAGGGTCAGGCCGACACTAGCCCGACCCATGATAAGGGCTAAACCCAACAATTTCAAGAAGCTATTTTATTCATTCGGATTTAGACAAGTACAACAAGCTTCTTTGAGTTCCTTCCCCTATACAATTATGCATAGCTCCAAATTATAATATTATATTAGACCCCTCGAGTCGATCATTATTATCACCAGGTCCATGGATATATGAATCTTAAATCGAAACTCATCTCAAAGACCCCATATATGAGCATGTTTTCTAAAAAGACTTGCTGCATAAGGTTGGCAACTACGGAGGATTCCCCGTAGTGCAGTTCGGGATGATCTCTTTCATGCTCTTTTAAATAACTGCAAGAAGATTCAAGTTGAAGGAGACTCTAAGCTCGCAATTGACGTTATCAACACGAGATGCTCTTTCCCTTGGAGGCTCAAAACACTCCTCAAATATATCTTCTATTTGACGTCTCAGTTTGAAGAAATCACATTTCATTACATTCCTCGAGAAGCCAATTTTGTTGCTGATTCAATCACTAGTTTGGGTCACCAAGCTGTTAATCCTACCACTTGGAGTAGGAAGTTGCCGCTTTCAGCGCTCAGCGCTTTTAACTTTGATAATTTAGTTGTAGGTTGTAGTAGAGGCTTTAAGTTGTAACATTTATTTTTCTTCTCAAAAAAAAACTACGAAGGATTCCCTTAACAATTAATTAAAAGATGTGGAAGACGGCTCTAATAAGATTTTATCGGCATATGAGATGTTGGGATACTGACTTTGGTCATCGGCGGAAACTCCATGGACAAAGATATGATTAAGAAAAAAGTTCAGTTTACACTCATGAACTTTAGGTCTAAAATCAGTCTCATACATAAATTTTTTAATCAGTTTCCTACTTAAATTTTAGTCTAAAATCAGTCTTATACCTATTTTTTTATTCAGGTTCATTCCTAAACTTTCAAAATGATATCAATCTCAACCAAATTTTAGGTATAGAACTTTATTTTTAATTTGGTCCACATCAGTATTTTTGACCAAACATGACCAAGCATGACGTCATGTTTGGTCAAAATTGATGTTATTTTGAAAGTTTAGGTATGAAACTGATTAAAAATAAAGATGAGGTATGAAACTGATTTTAAACTAAAATTTAGGTATGAAACTAATTAAAAATAATAATTTAAGTATGACACTGATTTTAGATCTAAATTTCATGAGTGTAAACTGAAACTTATTCTATGATAACAAGAGGCCAAATAATAAAGAAAGATGTTTCATATCAAATCTCAAATATTTTGGATTTTTCTTACTGATGAATACCCATAAACAATTAAGTTTGGTTCTTACCGATTGATACCCTCGCATGTTTTTTTGGCGATGTAATGATCTTTATTCAAACTTAATAAACATACAGGATCCCCTTATGGATCAAATTAAACAAACTGAACAAAAAAGTACAAGCAAACCCAGAAGAACCTTCAATCTTGAACCATGACTCAGATCTATCAGGAATAGACAGATATGATGACGAAACCGTCACTAGCCAAATCTAGAGATGACATAGGACTGTCATCTGATCATCCGGCAATATCTTGAAGTCCAACCTCAAACTCAGGCAATAACAGTAGCTCAGAATACAACGAAATACAACCCATAACTTTGAACCATACAAAACATTCTCAAGAACTAACAAAGCAACCAAGAAAAAAGGAAAAAGAAGAAGAGATGAGAGAAACATAGACAATCCACAAAAGGATTCGATGAAGAGACAGACTAGCAGTCCCTTGGAGCACTACCGCATTCATCGGTTTTACGTGCGATAACGGAAAACCCCCGTTTAAACAGACAAACCAAACAACACCAGCATCGAAGTTTTGAGGGACCTTCAAGCAATCAGTGAAGTCAGGTTTGATAGAAGAGGATGTGCATCTTATTATCCATGAGTAATCAGAGATATGAGAAGAAGTATGATCGATATTCCATGGTTTAAAGATTTGGAAGGGTTGGGCAAATGGGTCTAGGTGTATGAAGAAAAAAACGGAATTGAAATCGAATCTGTCTCCACCGGGACAGAGGATCACTACCAATCTACCATCAGAAAGGTAGAAGAAAAACTTCCCCTACTCTCAAGCCAAAGGTCTAGATCCATGATCTAGATTTTGGCAAGAGAGAGGTGAAGGAGAGGAAAAAATGGATCGTGAGGTTTCTAGAAAGAGGCGAGAGTTTATCTTTCTAAGAGGATAAGGATGTGTATGGACGATATATACCCTCGTATGTTCAAATGTCAAAAATTCAAGTTTCCATGAACTGAATTAATATATATGAAAAATAAGGATAAAGGAATCTGAGATCTAGGATTAGACCATAAAAATGGAGATCAAAACCTAGCTAACGGGTTATCTAGGTTTTGTAGTAGCCAAATCAGATCATTTTATTTTTATTTAATTTTAATGTTTGAGTTTGTTTGGCTTTAATGGATTTCATAAGTTTTTACCTTATTATGACGTGTAAAAAATACCCGACCCTTTTGGAGAGTCCTCCTAAACACGATTCGACGGCGTCGGCAGCTTTGCTCTGGTAGAGTGGCTTGACCATGATATTAAGGGCAGCAACGTGGACTAGCGATCTTAAATAGGTGATTGTTTGTCATTGAGGAGGGACAGGTTGGTCGACGTTTGATCGAGAAGGCGACGAGTGGTGGTCTGAGGCTTTGTGACAGCGGAGATCGAAGGCTGCTGCTCTGATCGTGAAATTTCCTAGGGTGTTGGAGGCAGATCTGGATCTTTCTTTGACCAGATCAATCAGATGTGTTTGGTGTTTTCTTTCTTTGAAGAGATCGACAATATCAGGTTTTGTTGTGATAGTGATTTGGTGAGGGTGGTGGCTTAGCTTCTGGCCCGTTTGGAGAGGTAGGGATGGCGGAGTTAGAAGCCGAAGCGAAGACAAACTTCTTTAGGGTCTATGGCGGAGGGTCGGTGGAGACAGGGGTGGAGGCATGTACATTGATTGTGGGGTCTGTGACCCAGTTAATATTTAACCAAAAAAGACATGAAAAACTTATCTTATATTTATAAGGGTGCCCTACTCAAGAAAAAAAATTATATATACCTACATTGTTTAGGATCAAAATATATATTATATACATTTTTAACGTGTCTTGTCATCCTTTTTTGGACAATTGGTCCTAATAAATCATTTTCTCTTTTTTTTTACAACAACACTTTTTTGGATAGGAAACCTTTTTCTTTTGGTTATTTATTGTCTTAATTTTTTTATTAATATTAAATAAGTTTTCCATTTCCTTTTACTAATAGATTTATATATTCGAAACAATTTCTTGTAGCAAAAGAAATCCATATCCAATGTAAAAACTATTAACAAATATAATGCATCTATATATAGTCAAGTACGATATATTAGTATAGTTTATATCAAAAGAGTTCTAAATCTTCTTCTCATTGCACTCAAAATGTTAAAATACTTCCAAAACTTTAATGTTTGTTCCAAATATAAATCGAGAATGACATTTTTACTAGTATAAAATATGAGAGTATTATATAACAATTTCAAAATATGAAATACCGTTGAGAACAATTACCATTGTAATATATAAAAGTTAATTTTAAATATTATTATTTTATTTTTATTATTTATTAATGTGCCCCACTAGTTCGTAATTTCTGGCTACGCCAACCACCGGAGTGAAGATTCGATGGCGAGCCCGTCATCGGAAAATCTGGAGGGTAGAAAGGAAGTTTGGGCAGCGCGGGTTTAGTTTTCCTGGGTTGGGCCTGTGTTGGGCTTGTGGAGGATCGATAATTTCTAGCCTATACAGGTTTTGAGCGAAGTTGTTGTGCTAGTCTGCTGAGTGAAAGCATACATCATTGGGTCTTAGGCGGTATACTCGTCAGAATAGTGACTTTGTTTAGATTGTGTGTAGGTTTAGAAATTATATTTATTTGTTTTCTAGTTGGTTAATGTCAACCTTTTAGCCCGTAGTTTTGTGGTTGTTTTTTCATTGCTTAGTTTTTTAGCTGCATCTATGGTCTTCGGGCTATCCTTACTTGACTGTAATAGTCGTTTTCATCTTTGATCAACGGAATTCTCTCATTTAACATCAAAATTTTAGTCCTATTATGAGACAACTTTGTTGGTTTGTATATATTATATAATTGATGGATGCAGCGTTAAATAAATTAGAATTACAGTCTAAATACACGCATAAAGCTCAGTAATAAACGGGTTCAAATTCATTAAACAAAAAATCCGACTAATTCGTATTTTTCAAAGTCAGTCGAGTTGGATTGTTATTGGTCACCCGGAAAGCCCTAGATAATACCAATGAAGGAATTATGTGGAAAATAATTATCTTAAACGCAGTTGGCATGCTGCCATCCTCAATATGCAATGAGCTGAATTTCATCTCTCTTGCTCAGATTCAATTTTACCTTCCACATCGGAGCTCTCAAAATCTCAAGTCCGATCGTGACCAAGAGATCGATGACAGATTTATGCAACCCAATTTTGAAATTTTGATAACCTTCTACCGAACACAAATGGAATTTGAATTCTCTGTTCGTCTATGCCGCTGGTGGGATTAAGTGAGTATATATATTAGTTTATACCATAACCAGAGCCCTCCATACGCCAATTATGACACCAAAAGCTACAAAGCACTATTGTACTAAAATGACTTTAATCCATGAAATTACTTATATGATATTTAAAATTTAAAATAACAAAGCGAGATAAGAGTCTTATCTTCTACTTGGACATCATCCAACACCAAAAAAATTAAAGCAAAAAAAACAAGGAAAGAGAAATGAGTGGGAGTTAGAGTTGATGGTTTTTCTAGATCATCTTTGTCCAAGGGACTGTTTTTTTTTCTGGCCTTAGAGAAATCTGAATACGACGCTTAATAATAAATCGATCTCTAGTGAGTAGCCAAAAGTCTAACTTCGAAGGATTTGTGTTTGGTTTTTTCCAGAGAGATGGTGAGTCCTTAATGAGGGTCATTGAATAATAGTTATGAGTTTGGTGAGCCTTGTGAATTAAAAGAGAGGAAAATGAGCCCACCATTTTGGTTTTGCGAATGTCACTAGTTTGGGATGGAAAGTTTGTGTTGTCAATACAACGCAATTATTTGACATTGATGGAAAGTTTGTGTTGTCAATACAACGCAATTATTTGACATTGAAGTAAGACGGGTACTATGTATTAGGATGCAATTATTTTATTTTTTAAAAAGGATTAAAGGATTTTTTAAATAGGTAACTTGTTATCGTTAATAGGTAATAGATACACTTATTACTGTGCTATAATCACTTCATATTATCGTCATACGATTCAGCATATTGGTTCTCTTTTTGCATGAGAATTGTCCAACACATTTAACTAGGCTATTTTGTTTAAGTATGCCATGACCTCTTCTTTTGAGTTCTGAAAGTCAGTCGCAATGATCCAACTTGTCTCAACCCAATTATCGACATGTATCCGTTGGTTGGAAAAAATTGAACCTAGCATAATACTATTAGATTGGTGTATAAACGGTAAACATTCTAGATTTAATTGTGATTGTTCTTATAGAACAAGCCCCATGAGGTTTTTTCTTTCTTTTTTGAGGAAATTAGAGAAAAATCTTAAAATGGAGGCTATTTTAAGATAAACTCATTCACATATTTCATTTTAATTTACACCTAATACAAATTATTTAACATGTCTTATATGTTTTATTTTTAAAACTAAAATTTGCCATCATTTTTCTCCTGACGATTTATAGTGTTTAGGGGTTAGGGTATATGGTTTAGGGATTAGGGTATAAGGGTTAGGGTTTAGGGATTAGGGTTTTAGGATTTAGGGTTTAGGGTTTATGGTTTAGGGGTTAGGGTTTATGGTTCATATCTTCATGAGATATCATTTCATTAACGCCTAGAAATAATGACAACTTCTGTTATTCTAGAAAAAAATAGATTTTATTTTTTATCCTAAATAATAGGTTTATTTTGTTTAAACAAACATAATTAATAAATTTGGGTGTATTTTAAAACAATCTTAAAGGTGTGTGTAATTTAAAATGTGTCTAATAAATTGGGTGTAACATCAAAGGGGTAAAATTTATATCATACCGAAAAATTTTGTTGGTTTTTGATAGTCATATTTCATTACCGAAAGGTTTTGTTTTGAAGTTGGTAACACCCATTACTGATCTGAACCGACCGAATGACATAAACTTTACCCCTTTGATGTTACACCCAATTTATTAGTAAACGAGAAGTTAAACTGATCATTTGACTTGGGGCTTCATTAGCCATTGAAAGTTTACTATCAGTTCAATTTCTCGTTTACTATCAGTTCAATTTCTCGTTTACTGACTCAATTTAGGTTCTCATTCTCAAACCCCACTATTACAGAAAATGTGAAAGCTTTGTATTCCGCCTAAAGTTAAAGTTTTTTCTTAACAACTTATTAGAAATAGACTTTCTACAAGAGATACTCTTTACTAATATCCATGTTGATAGAAGTTCTTTTTGTCAATCTTCTTTAGAAATTACTGATCATGTTTTCCTACATTGCGCATTTGCTCAACAAGTTTGGCAACTAACTTTTCCTAGTCTTCAAATGCAATGTCTGAACTCTTATACAATGGCTTAGTTCCTTATCTGTTACTTCTTCGTCTATACCTCTTTTAGCAATTGCACTTATGACACCATATGCTCTTTGGGAAGCTAGAAATGATCTCATTTTTAAAAATCATATTGCCCTCCTAAAAATGCTGTTTATGTTGCTGCAAATATTTTTTGTTATTATACTAATGTTAAGGTTGATTCCCCTAAGACTTCTTGCAGGTCTGACAAGCCAATTCTTTGGCACGCTCCTCCTCCTCCTCCTCCTCCTCAAACACTTAAGCTTAATTTTGACGGTTCTGTACAAAACCAATTTGCCTCATCAAGATTTGTTATTAGAGATGCAGATGGTCAGACTGTTATAGCTTCTACTAAATATATTGGCCCTGATGATGTGCTCACTGCTGAAGCTTTTGCATTACGTGCTGGTCTATTAGCAGCCTGGATGCCCGGTTATCAAAATATTTTGGTTGAAGGTGATTCACAAATCCTTATCAATTCCATCAATGGTACATGTCTTACCTCTGGGAAGATTCAAGTTCTTGTCAACGACACTCACTTCCTGGCTTCTCAAATTGGTTAAGTATCTTTCACACATATCCATCGAGAAACAAATTTTGTAGCGGATGTTATTGCAAGCCGGGATCAAATCCCTTCCTCTTGCAGCTAGCCAAGCTTTGTACTTTCACTCAGTGTTGGGTGTTATGTAATTTGAGGTTTTCCTTTTTTTAGAGAAAATGAGTCAAACTCTATTGATATTAAATCATACGATCATGCTAGGTCAAGACAGGAGAAGTTTCAAAAGACACAACTCCATATTACAATACAATGTGCAATAGAAAGTCTGCAAACACAAAGGAAAACTACTAAAACCTAAACTCAAAAGCTTAATTGTTCAACTGAACTTATTGAAAACCTAGAAAGCATGTAACCTACATTTCTAGACACAAAAGGGAGTATGCTCTTTAGTTCAGTAAGGGGATATTTCACCCCTGAAAACCCACCAGTCCACCTCAGGCCCAAATCAAAATTGAAGAGAAGAAAGAGAAAATAGAGCCTAAGGCCCAGCCCACTAGGTTGCAAGATTGCGGCCCTGCAGACTAAGACCCAAAGGCCCAAACCGTCTCTCCTCTCTCTCGTCCAACTTGGACCGATAGTTAGTTCAGTCTGGCAGTTCCTCTGCTCTGGACCACATGATCACTGTTGCCTAGCTTCCCTGTTTCGAGCCATGTCGCCGCAGAAGCAAGATCAAAGAAAATCATCCACCTACAAGAGAGCAACCTCCACTGACTACAATAGAGATCTCAAAGTTTGATCTGTCGCGAAACCTGAAACTGCACTCAACAAAGGCGGAAGCCTTCACTTTACTTCCTCTGCACACCGCAAACCTTCACAAATCTTTGTCGTGCGACCTTGTATTGGCTTCGAATCTTCTACTTCGTCAAACCAAACCCTAGGAGCCGAGATCAACACCTCCTCGTTCTCCCGCTGACGAGACCCAGTGCCGAAGGCACCCTGATAAGACACTAATTTTTTTTGCATATATGAAAGATCGACTATATATATAGGGTGATGCTATTAACACACCCTATCTCTTTTTTATCCAATTATGAAACAAATTTTAGTGGTAAACTTGTAAATAAAAAAATGTGTGGATAAAAAAATATAATGTGTTAATAGTAAAAAAAAAGTGTGTTAATAGCACCACCCTTTATGTATACATATCATTTTTCACCAATTTCCCCACTTGCTTGATTTGCATGCTACAAAATACAAAAACATGGGATGGCACCTTGAGGAAAAATACTTGGGTCCGATATAGATCGGATCAAATAGTTTGTTCGATCTCCTCAAAATATACTTTTAACAACATCAATTGTAATTTTAACCGTTCAATAGTTGAATAGATCGGATCAAGTAGTTCGTTCGATCTCCTCAAAATGTACTTTTAACAACATCAATTGTAATTTTAACCGTTCAATAGTTGAATTAACCAATGAAGATCATCTATACAAAAAATCAATGTAAAAAGATTGTTTGCTCAGCCGAATGCATCGAAGAAAATGGACAGTTTCTGAGCTTTTATGATAATCCGTTCATTTTATTTGATACATTCGTCTGAGCAAATTATCTTTTTTACATTGATTTTTTGTATAAATGATCTTCATTGGTTAATTTAACTATTGAACGGTTAAGATAACGTTTGATGTTGTTAAAATTACATTTTAAGAAGATCGAACAAACTACTTGATCCGATCTAGATCGGACCCAAATTTTTTCCCACCTTGAGTGGGGAACTTTTATCCATAAGTGGGAACTCTCCTAATTAAGTTGTACATGCTTTTAGGTGACAAATTCAGTAACGGCTATTTTGCTTGCCACGTTTTTAAAAGAGGTGTTGGTTTAATCATTTGAGCAGGGGAGGAGGAGGAGGAATCAAAATTTTACAGCTAATTAAAAATGTTTAGACCCAACTAATTAAGTGTGCTTTATGTGTTGTGATGTTCGTAGTCATCGTCCAATAGAAGCAATATTCCAATAATACATCCTTGACAATTCTTGCTAATTAAGCCTATATATTGACTACACAACCCTGAGGTCTTTTTTTGACCGTTAGAGCATCTCTTACATTTGAATGATCTTACAAGTACAAGAGTCTGGTTCCTCTATAATAAGAAATGTGTGTCTTATAAATTAACAATGTTAAATGATGGGGTTTGTATCTGATAGTTTGGGTATTGTCGGATTAACTTGTCAATTATGTAGGTGTAGTTTCCCTCATGGGGAAAGACTAATGCTTACGTTCTCCACTTGATGGCTCTATATTAAGTTTAAGTTACTTTTTTTTTGCTATAACTCATGTCATAGACCTAATTTCGTACCGAGTTTTGAGAATTAAAAATTAATTATAATTATCATTTTAAATATATTTTCTGTCTAGTAAAATCATAAAACGAATTTTTAGTTCAAATAATCTTGATTTAAAAAGGCAGATTGAGGGTTGCTTATTTAAAATTAAATTGTGGTTTAAAAATTAGGTTTTTAAACCACACTACCAAACTAATCCTTAATAAACCCTCAATGATCCATTTTGATAGGGCATATTACTAAGGAACGTTTCATACAATGAAACTCCGGTGTCCTGTTTCACAATTACACCCAATTGTGGACCATCTATTTATAACATTTTCGGCTCACAATTTAAAGAAGATGCAACTGGATGGTTGGAGATGAGTTTTTTATGGTTAAGCAAATTACATTAACATAAACAAACTCATAGCTGGATAACAATTACAACAACAAAATATAACAAAAGAGAAATAATCTCTAGATGCCCAACAAATACAGGCCTAATTACACTAATTCAGATAGCTACAACTACAGCCAGTACGTCATGAACGACACCTGCAAGACCGTCGCTAGCGGAGACCATCGAAACAACTACCATCTGAAACAGCCAGCATCTTATGTCACCAGTTGCACAAACAATCCCCATATGTCCATCCAATCTCACAATCCCTGATCAATTGATCTTATACAGTCATGCTAGAGAGACAACCATCCGACCATAAGGCGCTTAAAGACGTCGGAACGGTTTGATGAAATTGTGTCACTGGATATATTTTCGCGCGACAATATAGTTAGAAAACTGATTTATTAGATATTAAGATATATAATCGTGTTACATGACAAATAATTTTTCTCTTATGAGTTATGTCAAAATAACCATTTGTGCATCTTTACTAATTAACGCTTGTTAGAGTTCATATTTTTTAGGATAAATCTTAGTATTATTTTAGGATATGCTCTTTATGCTGTGATTTTGGGTCCAGAGTTTACATATCCATGTATTCACAATTTCATTAATTACGGTTGAGAGCAACCGGTCTAGCCCCATTTTCCTTATTTTGGGTTGGACAAATTGGATATTTTTTCCTCAATTTTTTGGGTCACTGCCTATCTGAATACACATCCCTCCTGCCCCTTATTGCCACTATCATAGTTCCTTCATTTCTCACAGGAGCCTAACTGTTTTCATGCAGAGCCGATTCTGGGTATTATGTGTACAATTAGATACTTACCAGTTAACACATAGAACCACCATTAACGGAAAGCCTAAAAATGATAAGCCCCAAGTTCTAGTAATGCCGAGAGCACCCACAGCCTGACACAGAAAAAGAGAAAAGGGCAGCTGCAGCAGCAGTGCAGTGACAAGTCCATATAAACGTTTTCCATGTCCCCACCAAGAAGTTAGCGCACCCACCTCTCCAGTGATTGGTCCGCCTCATTCCAACGCGTGGGACGGTGTCTCTGCCAAGCCCATCCCCTTCCTCCTCTTTGGAATTGGATCATAAAAAAAATCTCCAAACTTTTTTGGAATTTATTTTTATATATTTCTATATATAAGCTCCTCCATTACCCGACTTGAGAGCCCTTCCGACAACCTTCAACACCCTTCTCACTTGTTTTATCACTTCCTTTATTCTCTCTTGAAAACAGAGAGCACTTTGAGAAAGAAAGACAACAGTGACCAGTTGCCGTAGCAGGATCTGGGACTCGAGCCACAGAATCTGTTTTGACTTTGGAGGCAAAGGCAAGGGAGAAAAGAACAAAACCCACCCCATCCTTTTGCTGTTGTTTACTAGTTTTTGTTGCCCTTTGGTCTTTTTTGGTTGAATTCATTTTTGGTGTGTGGCTCAAAAGGGTTTGAATTTCGATCTGGGTCACTGTGCTTGATTTTGCTTTCTTCCTGTTTTGGCTCCCTTGGATTCTGGTTTTTCTGTGTGGAAAAGTAGAGCTTTATTGGTATCTGGTTTAAAGGTCTTGGCTTGTTTTAAGGCTTGGGTTTTGAAGTGAGGTATTGGGGGTTTTGGCTTTTGGATTTGGAGGATTTAGTTCAACTCAGTGCTAGGTTTTGAGTTGGTTCATGTTCTGGGTTAGCTGCAATTTCAAGGTAATTGGTTTGGTTTTTGAACTTGTTCATGTGGGGACTTGAGTTTTGAGTTACAACTAGTTTGTGTTAAGTTTTATCAGGCTGAAGTTCTGGTTTTTATATGCTCTACTTCTGGTGCTGGGTTGGATTTGTGTTTTGTCTGCTTGTTTGTATTGTACTTTGATTTCTGAGCCCTAGAATTTGTATTTGGAAAGTAATTATCTATTTGCTGAAACAATACCAGATTTTTACTTATGCTGTATGGTTTGGCTTTTCTACTAAGTTGTCTTAAATTTTGGATAATCAGAGAGCTCTGGGTCTTTGAAGTTTAATATTTTAACCTGGACTGACATAAGAAACCAATTATTTTGCGTTGTCAGGTTTCCTTTCCTGGGTGGTTTCATGGATTCCCCTCAATCTGTTGTGTCTCCCTTCAAAAACACTATCGTTTCTGAGCCTGAGAAGCAGAAATCTGATTGTTCAGTTCGCACCAACTCTGGACCATATTGTAATGGAATCGAGACCAATATACAGGAAACCAACGTTTGTGATGTAGATGAGTGCAATGGTGTTGTTGAGGTGTATGTTCATCAGGCCAGGGACATACACAACATCTGCATTTATCACAAGCAAGATGTGTATGCTAAGCTGTGCCTGACAAGTGATCCAGAATGCACGGTATCCACCAAAACCATTAATGGTGGCGGTCAGAATCCAGTCTTCAATGACAAGGTCCAGCTCAATGTTCGGACTGTTGATGCCTCTGTCAAATGTGAGATTTGGATGCTGAGCAGGGTGAAGAATTATCTAGAAGATCAGTTGCTGGGGTTTGCTTTGGTGCCTATATCAGAGGTGCTCATCAAGAATGGGAGGTTGGAGAAAGAATTTCCTCTTTCTTCAACCGATCTCTTTCACTCCCCGGCAGGGTTTGTGAAGTTGTCTCTCTCTTATACTGGAGATTCACCAGAAGTGATGTCCTTGGCCTCAAATCCTATTATGGAGGACACAGAGATAACTGATTCTATTCCTAGTGAAGAATTAGATAAGATAGAGTTCCCAGACCCGGATATTGCCAATGAAGACCAGATGATGGTTTCAGAGTATATTAAAATCCCATGTTCTGAGTTTGAGTCTCAGAGCTCTGAGAGCTTTGTAACTACTGATGGTGAAACTCATGTTAGTTCCGAAGTGGGCATTCAAGCTGTTGAAAGCTTCCCGAAAGCTGCTGCTTTTGAATCTATTCAGGCTCATAAGCTTGACTCTCCCCCAAGTAGTGTGTCAACTAATGGGGTTTCATCTCCATCAGTCCAGGCAAGCACAGAGTCATTTGACGCTTCGGCAACTTTAGAATCTCCAAATCAGGAACAAGTTTCTGCCGCAAAAGAGAAAAGGGCAGACCTTAAAGATGGCGAGACTGATTCATCTGGTGAGGTGCCTAGTGATGCAATTGCCAAACCCGTCGTCACTGTCAACATTCCAGAGCAAAATGTGGTGCAGCAGGATTTTGTAGACATGTACATGAAAAGCATGCAGCAGTTTACTGAGTCTTTGGCTAAAATGAAGCTTCCAGTGGACATTGATTCGCCAACCAGTTCAGGAAATTCGAGCTCTGATCAAAATTTAGCTACACCGAAGACAAATGGCTCCCGTGTGTTTTATGGCAGTAGGGCTTTCTTCTAAGCTCCTAGTTCACTGGTTCTGATGAAGACTCACAGGTGACTCTAGATTTTAGAATGGAGGCTAGTACTAGTACTGAAATGTAATAATCTGTTCTATGTATTGTTGTGCTTTCCTTTGTATGTTGCGGTGTTTTAGATGACTTGAAATCTTGACTTGTACCTGTTACAAGTTTTGTTCTGTTACAACCTGCTGTTAGTATATATGAACTAATGTTACATCTTCGCTCTTGCTCTTTGTAGCCTACTTTTAATCATAACCTTCTAATTATTTTGATATCGAATTCCATCTAACTATAGGCTAATGATGTTTATAATCATATGATTGATGTTATGGTCCCTACATTCACATGGTGATTGAAGGAAAAAGTTGTAAAGCCAATGCTCCCATTTTTGTGCTTTCGGCCATTTCACATGATTTGCTTTAGTTTCAACCAGATCTTTACCATTTCCATCCATATGACATGGACAAGCTTAGACTGAATCATCTCTCTCTCTCTCTCTGTGTGCCTACGGTTGCATTATAATTCCTATTACATATGGTTGAGTTATTGAGGTGAAGTTTAATTCCTATTATGTACAACATTAAATTCATCATTCCCTATTAATGCCCTGTTATTTTAAATTTCTGCATTTTAAACATAGGGAAGACTTGTTTGCGCCTCATAATAAGAAAAATGTACATCATACACCAAAGAGGAATAGAGAATACAGACATTTGTTTATCCATACCATATTAGACAGTTTCATAGCATCAAAGTGGCACTTCTATTACATCATGTGCTCTGAGGTTGATATGCCTCCTGCAGATCCATGCAATCTTGCCATCGTCTCGGTACCTCACTCTCCATAAGCCAAATTTCTCTGCAATATCTTTTCCAGTTGAGCACCTCCGCTCCCTCAGGAAATCCAGAACCCACTGCTGCGCTGTTATTAGATCTTGCTGGATATCTCTTGGGCTTTCTGCAGTCCTGCTTCTGTTCATACGCTCAAATGCTGCAGCTCCGACAACTCCTGCTGCAACTACCGTCCCTGCTCCTGCGCGTGTTGCTTCATATAGGAGGGAAGAATCAGCCAGGTGTGCAACTTCCCTGCTCAAATCAGGTATCATTTCCCCCATTCCAGCAGCTAGATGAGCTCATATCTTGAGAGCAAATGTCAGCAGTTTCATGAACTTTGTGGTGTATGGGGCAAAGGACTTCATGGCACTGTTATCAACCTGCATCATTTCACACCCCATCTGATCTTCCAAAACATGCATTTCTCTTCGGAATTCACATAACATGTGGAATCGAATAGCATTTATTCCAGGAACCATGTTGGTTATCAATCTCCTGGAGTAGTTTTCTGTTCTTAAAAAGTAGAACATGTTGAGCACTTTCCACTCTTCAGTTTGGACATTGTAGGTCACAAGGTAGTTCACTTTGCGGTGAAGCTCAGCGGGGAGTCTATGCTCATAGTATCTCAAACCTTGGATCACCTGTTTCAAGTCTCTGATTTCTTGCTCAATGATCTTCAGTCTCTGCAGAACTGCCTCAACCCCTTTAGCAATTCCACCCATAGTTGGTTCAACTGTTGCGAGATCATCACTGGTGGATATTGTGTTCTCTGCTCCATCTGCAGTATCAGGTGGGATTTCCAGTTCCTGAGCAAGGTTGTATAGGTCATCTGGTCATGATATCTGCGGTGCAGTACTTCTCGGAAGTCATCATCTGATAGGATGTCTCGGGCAAAGTCAAAACCAACTCCCATTATTTGTCTTCCAAAATCCGAGATTGGAGCCCATGTGTGCTGGTAATCATACATGCTGTCTGCAGGAACAGAATGCAATGCCTGTTTCAGTTGTCGCAATGAAACACATTGTGTTTTCCTGCATCTTGGAGGTGTGAGGTTTCGGACACATTCTGGCCACATTACGTTTTCAGTCAAGGTAATGCCATGGCAGAGGCTATGAATTGCTGGTATTATAAGCTGCTGAATGACTCGAAGTGTTTCTGTCAGGTTGTTGGTGGAGCATGCTAGAACATCAATATAGTAACCAAGCTGTCCTCCCAGTTCAACTATGATGTAGATCCCATTAATGTTTATTGAGATTAGGTGCTTCTCAAGATTGTAAGTTGCTCCATGGTTGTTCTTCAATGCCATGACTTTATTATACAGATGCACCTAAATTTACAAAATAAGAAGTTTGATGAAAACATAGATCTCTGACTGCACAGGATGTTATCGCATTTCTAGTTTAAGGTACATAAACCTGTACTTTTTATTTATTTGCATAATATAGATATATCTCTGTTGTGTGTGAATTGTTCATATGCATGTTTCATATGACCCTAAAGTTTGAGGCTGTATCCATGCTTGTCGATGTCATAAATTGGAAACCATAACTCATGTGGCATGAGACAATAGTATGATTTTCTCATCAGCTTGTGCTTAGACACTTCAAACTAATCTTACTTATAGCTCAAGGAAGTTCAGAAAGAACTATCAACAAGAACTGAACAAAAAAAGAATGAAAATAAGGATTGGGATAAGTCTTACCTGTAGTCGAGGGAATAAGCCCGGTGTGAGGAACATGTGGCTTGAATCATCACATTCAAGATGCCTACCGGCAAAAGTGCATTCAGGTCTGCTAAACTGCCATCTTTGTGGCTGTCCTCTGCCTTCTTCAAGAAGTGAGGGAATGAAATGCAATGAATTAGGGTCTGATGGGCCTTGTTGGTAACACAGTTCCAGTTTAAGCATCATCCTCACAAGGTCACTAGCCTCTAAGTTGTCCAATATCTTTGAACCCATCTCAGGAATTGGACTCTGTAGACTTCCTCTAAGAATACTGACCAAAAAAAGACTTCCTCTAAGAATCTTCTCAAAATCTTTCCTGCTGATGAATCCATTATTCTCTGAGGAGCCTTGCTTTCTTACATCTAGTCTTATTAGTTGGCCAAGAACCTCACCACAGAACCATTCACAATCCAACATTAGAAACCCCAGTTCATCAAAATATATCAACTCTTCCATTGATGAAGGCAAGTAGCTACAGCTAGGCGCCTCATTTCCATCTTCGGTCATGTCTTGAACGAATTCTTAAGGATGGAACCTTCACTTGGCATAGCTCATCAAACTCCTTCCACTGCATGGCTGGCTTGTTGTAGTTCTCTGATCTCCAGTCTGATAGCATTTGCTTAAGGTCATTGCAGAGCTGATAGATTATTGGGACTCTCTGAAGAACCGTCTTACTTGTCTTTAGAAGGTGATGAGTGAGTTTACTCACTGATGCTGATGATCTTGCATCAACTGTGAACTCTGTTGGGTAGAAGTCAATGTTATAATATCCAGACGTATAAGTTACACCACTAATTCATGATAGGAATGTTAGAGGTTCATGAGTTATGAGTTAGTGGTCTTAGGAGTTAGTGGCTCTTAAGTTACAAGGTATAAAGACTTGAGTTACACAAGAATATGGATGATTATGATGTCATGAGTTATGCGAGTTACATAGAGTACCATTATGAGAGAGCTCTAATGAGGGTTCCTCCTTGCCTATAAAAGGAGAGGTCATTTGCTCATTCCAATATATCGATAATCTCATCCATCTTAAGCATCTTCATCCAAGTAGAGAGTGAAGAGTGTTCATTCCAAGTTGAGAGTATAGTACAGTGTAGCAAAACAATTGTGTGAGAGAGTGTTTCATTCAAGTGGTATTCTTGAAGTTGCGTATCTCTTGTGTACCCATTATTTGATAGTAGAAGTTCTTGTTGTTGCTGCCTCGTGGACGTAGGCACATTGCCGAACCACGTTATATCTGGTGTTCACTTTCCTTTATCCTTTATATCTTTGCATATTTATGATCTGTTGGTTTGAGTTTGTCACTTCCTTTATATTATTATTCTCTAACAGTGGTATCAGAGCCTTGTTTATGGGGCGTGGGTGAAAATGGAAGGTTCAAGGAGTACCATGGTCCGACTCAACCACACAAATTGGATCACATGGAAACCGCGAATGGAGGACATCCTCTATTGCAAAGATCTGCATGAGCCTATCGAAGGAGCTGAGACAAAGCCATAAGACACCTCGGTTGCAGATTGGACGAAGGTGAACCGCAAGGCAATCAGTCATATTCGAGAATGGACGGATGATAGTGTGTTCCACCATGTGACGAATGAGACTGATGTGCAAGAGTTGTGGATAAAGTTGGAGTCATTATTCGAGAAGAAGACCTCCGCCAAGAAAGCCTTTCTAATCAAGGAGTTTGTCAATATGAAGTATAGCGATGGCGTGAGGGTCACTGAGTACTTGAATAATTTCCAAAGTTCAATTAATCAATTAACCACCATGGGCATGACGATTGATGATGAATTACAAGCACTGCTGTTGTTGGGGTCGTTGCCGGATAATTAGGAGACTTTTGTAGTCACTGTAAGTAACTCTGCTCCACATGGTAAATTAACTATGGATAATGTTAAAAATAACATGTTGAATGAAGAGACTAGAAAGAAATCTTCAACCTCTGAAAATAGTCAAGTCTTTATGGTGGAGAATAGAGGAAGGAGCAAGAGTAGAGGACCCAAAAATCATGGAAGGAATGCAACCTGTTCGAGGACAAGATTCAACGGAAAATGTCATTATTGTGGCATCTGTGGCCACATGAACAAAAACTGCAACAAATTTAAGAATGAGGATGGTTACATCTACCAAAAGAGAGAAAACAAAGGTACCACTGCCGCTGTCATATCACATGAGGAATGTGAGGTTCTTTGTTTTGAAGGTGAATGCCTACATGTCGATGATTCTTTCAGTTCTGATGTTGCATGGATCGTTGATTCCGGTGCCTCTTTCCATGCCACTCCACACATGGAGTTCTTCACTGCATACAAAGGAGGTAACCTTGGAATTGTGAAGATGGGCAATGAGGGTTATGTTAAGATTGTAGGAATTGGAGATATTTGTTTTGTAACCAATTCGGGCTGCAAGCTTTTGTTGAAAGATGTTAGACATGTTCCTGGTCTACGTCTTAATTTAATGTCAACCGATGTGCTTAATCGGGAAGGATATCACCATCATGGAGGTGATCAAAAGTGGAGGCTTACCAAGGGATCACTAGTGGTGGCTAGAGGGAAATTGTGTTGTACCCTCTACAAGACTTATGGCAGGATATGCAAAGGGGGGTTGAATGTTGCGAACGACTCTTCCCCAAGTCTATAGCACAAAAGGCTAGGCCATGCGAGTGAGAAGGGATTGCAAGTTCTGACAAGGAAATCTCTCATTCCTTTTGCTAAAGGTATTTCTCTTGACTCTTGTGATTATTGTCTATTTTGTAAGCAACATAAGATTAGCTTCGCTAATACATTCACCAAGAAAGAAAGCATCTTAGACCTAGTACACTCAGTCTGTGTGGCCGATGAAAGTTGACTCACTAGGTCATAACAAGTATTTTGTTACTTTCATTGATGTTGTTTCACGAAAGGTTTGAGTTTATTTGTTAAAATCAAAAGACCAGGTATTCCAAACTTTCAAGGAGTTTCATGTCATGGTTGAGAGGGAAACAGGGCGAACCCTCAAGTGTCTCCGCAGTGGTAATGGTGGAGAGTACACTTCGAACGAGTTCAGAGATTATTGTTCAAAGTATCTGGCACCACACAACATAATGGTGTAGCAAAAAGGATGAATCGCACCATTTTAGAGAAAGTGAGAAGTATGTTGAAGACAACGAACCTGACAAAGAGGTTTTGGGGCGAAGCTGTGACAACCGCATGTTATCTGATCAACCGAACACTATGTGTACCGCTGGGACTGAAGACCCCAGAGAGTGTATGGACCGGTAAGAACGCTTCATATTCACACTTGAGAGTGTTTGAGTGTAAAGCATTTGTACATGTCCCAAAGAATGACAGATTGAAGCTAGATGACAAGGTCATACCATGTATCTTTCTCGAGTATGGTAATGAAGAGATGGGCTACTTGCTATGGAATCTGATAACCAAGAAGTTGTTCAGAAGCAGAGATGTAGTGTTCCATGAGGATCAGACTATTGCGGATTTCAACAAGAAGACAATTAATAATGAATACAACCTCACTTATTCCTCACCACTTCAAGTTGCAGGTGCGCGAATGATGTCATGAATGAAGCTGCAGATGCAGCGAATGATGAAGTTGAAGCTGCAGAGGCAGCGAATGATGTCCAAGAGACCGTGAATGATGTCCAGGAGGCTGCGAATGATGTCCAGGAGGCCGTGAATGATGATAAGATTCAAGAGGATCATATTCGGGGAGAGCCTAATTAAGAGCAGCAGCAGGTGAATGCCTAAGTACCAATTCGAAGATCTCGAAGAGCGCCGAAGCCAAGCGCTAAGTACATTTCTTCTCAATACATTTTGCTCACCAGTGATGAACACAATCCATATGCCAGATATATTCTGTTAACTGGTGATGGAGAGCCTGAATGCTTTGAGGAAGCAAAGACTCATACAAATATCGACAAGTGGATGTTAGCTATGATGTCTGAGATGGAGTCTTTGATCAAAAACAGCACCTATGAGTTGGTGGAACTTCCCAAAGGCAGGAAAGCACTCAAAAATAAATGGGTGTTCAAGCTGAAGAGGGATGGGAATGACAAGTTGACCAAGTTCAAAGCCTAGTTGGTTGTCAACAGTTTCAGGCAAAAGGAAGGAGTCAACTTTGAGGAGATCTTCTCACATGTTGTCAAGATGACTTCTATTAGAGTTATTTTGAGCATGACAGCTAGCATGAATCTTGAGGTGGAGCAGTTAGATATGAAGACTGCATTCCTACACGGTGATTTAGAGGAGGAAATATATATGGAGCAACTTGAAGGTTTTACAGTTGAAGGCAAGGAACACATGGTTTGCAAGTCAAAGAAAAGTCTGTATGGACTGAAACAAGCGCCAAGACAATGGTACAAGAAATTTGACTCTTTCATGGTGAGTCATGGGTACAAGAGGACTGATGCAGACTCATGTGTGTCTATTCGCCGATTCGCTGGTGATAAATTTATCATTTTGTTGCTTTATATTGATGATATGTTGATTGTGGGGCAAGATGTTCTTATTATCTACAAGTTGAAGTCAGATTTATCAATGTCTTTTGACATGAAAGACTTAGATCAAACGAAGCAGATATTGGGCATGGAGATTACTCGTGATAAGAAGGCAAAGAAATTATGGTTGTCACAAGAGAGGCATGTTGAACGAATTCTTGAAAGGTTCAACATGAAAGAAGCAAAGGCAGTGAGCTCACCTCTAGGTAATCACTTCAAGTTGAGTAGGTTGTTATGCCCAACTACACAAGAGGAGAAACACAAGATGACAGGTATCCCTTATGCATCAGCTGTTGGTAGTCTTATGTATGTCATGGTATGTACTCACCCAGATATTGCTCATGCAGTTGGTGTTGTTAGTAGATATTTATCTAACCCTAGAAAAGAGCATTGGGAAGCTATTAAGTGGGTACTCAAATACTTGAGGGACACCTCAAAGTTGTGTTTGTCTTTTAGTGGTTCTGAACCCGTTTTGGAGGGTTTTACAGATGCAGTTTTAGCTAGAGACCTTGATAACAGAAAGTCCACTTTTGGGTATTTATTTACATTTTGTGGGGGAGCTGTGTCATGGAAGTCTAAGTTACAGAAGTGTGTTGTCTTATCTACCACGAACATTGAATACATAGCGGCGAATGAAGCGGGCAAGGAAATGGTTTGGCTACAAAGGTTCATTCACGAGTTGGGTGTGAAGCAAGAAATGTATTTGGTGCATTGTGATAGTCAAAATGCTATTCATTTAAGCAAGAATTCAGTTTATCATCCTCGCACCAAACATATTGATCTCCGCTACCATTGGATAAGAGATGTAGTGTCGAAGAAGCTCTTGCAGTTGAAGAAAATTCATAACAACAAGAATACTTCTGATATGTTGACTAAAATTGTGTCGCATCAGAAGTTGGAGTATTGCAGCAAGTCCGCAGGAATGGACTTCAAGTAGAAGTCTCTTGTCATATTACCCCGGGTTGGTCTGGAGGGGGAGATTGTTATAATATCCAGACTTATAAGTTACACCACTAATTCATGATAGAAATGTTAAAGGTTCATGAGTTATGAGTTAGTGGTCTTAGAAGTTAGTGGCTCTTAAGTTACAAGGTATAAAGACTTGAGTTACATAAGAATATGGATGATTAAGGTGTCATGAGTTATGGGAGTTACATGGATCACCATTATGCGAGAGCACTAATGAGTGTTCCTCCTTAAACCTATAAAAGGAGATGTCATTTGCTCATTTCAATATATCGATCATCTCATCCATCTTAAGCATCTTCATCTAAGTAGAGAGTGAAGAGTGTACATTCTAAGTTGAGAGTGTAGTATAGTGTAGCAAAACAATTGTGTGAGAGTGTTTCCTTCAAGTGGTATTCTTAAAGTTGTGTATCTCTTGTATACCCATTATTTGATAGTGGAAATTCTTGTTGTTGCTGCCCCATGGACGTAGGCACATTGCCGAACCACGTTATATCCGGTGTTCACTTTTCTTTATCTTTTATATCTTTACATATTTGTGATCTATTGGTTTGAGTTTGTCACTTTTTTATATTATTATTATTATTATTATTCCCCAACAGTCAACAAATCCCTAGAACTTGTCTCGCAATCTTTGGATCGAGTTTACTGCAACCTGCAAGTTCTGTGATGGCTGATTGACTTTGTCATAGTGCGTGAGCACGATTGTCACATTTGGTAGCATGCATTGCTGAACTGTTCTTTTTTGAATTTGACACTATGAACCTGAGCCAGTACTGGAGGTCCTCATCTATCTCCGTTGCAGTCTTTGGCTTTCTATTGTTTGTTTTCCTAAATAGACTGGACACTATGAGAAAGAATGATGCACTCCCATGGCCTGGAAAGATGTGATCATGGAGGAAACAGATTTCATGCTGACCAGCAAGATTCCATATTGAAATCTTCATGTCATCATCTTTGAATGTTCTGATCTTTACTCAAACTGATCTGACTGCTTGCTCAACTGGGTTTACTAGAGATCTTACTTGGTCCACAAGGGGAAGCTTTGATGAGTAGAAACTCTGCAGTATTGTATTGCACAATGTAGTCTTACCTGCAAATAAAATTCCAAATGTGTTTTTCAAAAGCTAATAAGTACTTGAGCATAGAAACTTTGTAGTCTAAAGTTGGATGGTTATCTTGCATATTTTCTTGCCTACAGAAAAATACCGTACAACTCTTTGGTACTGTCAGTGGCATGTCCTTGAGCAAATCTGTTTCAGGTTCTGCCTTACCATTCTGACCCAATCTTTGATACAGCCCATCAGTCTTTCCTGAAGTATGCAGTGGTGTTCTCGAAATATCGATATCTTCAATCCAAGGATTTACCTGCAATGTCTCCATGATTGTCTGCAGAAGCAACTCCTTGAACACCCTTGCAGCCCTGTAAAGACAAGTGTCTCAAGGAGGCATTCTTCTCCAAGCTCCTGAAAATTCTAAAAAAATCCTCTGATCTTAAACTCTCATAATCATATATCCCCGATCGAGTCAAAGTCTCATTGGATGTCAGCTTCTGTAAAATGGATGCAAGTCCCTCCCTTCCAATATTTGAGAGCAGAAGCAAGAAATGCAGCTCCAACAGACCCAACATTTGATTCAGTAAACATTACCTCTTTGATCACTCCATTTCTCTTCAGAACTTCTGATAGCTCTGATATGCATTCTCTTCCGAATCTGTTTCTCCGAAACATTACTAGCTTGATGTTTGAGTTGCACTCAAGTAACACAGCGACATCACGCAGTTGTTGGAGCTCCCATGCGATCTGGTTGAACTCCTTGTTTCTTAGAGACAATTGGGTTGCTTTGGATGTTCCTAAAACTGTGAGGAGCTGTGAAAACTGAAAAGTAAGAGAGGCTGTCTTTTGAAATGTTTATGTTCATGGAGTTCTCGGTTTCTTGGTATCAGCCAGAAGAGGGTTGTGAAAGGTAGAAGGAGATGTTTTGTAGGTTGAGACTTTCGGATTTGAGGGCTTGCAGACCATTGGAGATCTTTGAGGTTCTGGCTTGCTGCCATTGTTGTTTGAGATGTTAGAACTTCAGAAAACATGCATTTATATATCACAAGTTATAAAATAGTGAGGTAAAGCTTACGCTTTCTTGCTGTAATGGTCCAACTTTGGCCTTTAATGTCTGATTGGTAATGATTCCTTCTAAACTTACAGCTGAACATCTCAATAAAAAAAACACACTTGCAGCTGAAGATTTATGCTATACCATTCAAGCAAATCTTGCTATACAGGTATGAACACAAACACTGCTCTACTTGTTTTGCATTGACAGTTGGACTGAACTGGTTAGAACAGATGGAAAACGAAGTGATGAAGAACAATGGGACTGTGTACTTTGTTGACATTTTGGGCACTGAGCAAGGCTCCATTCTCTTCTTTTACACATTGAGAAGGACAAAGGAATCCTATAAAGCAGAGGGAAAAGGCAGTTTAGTGTTGGGAGACAAACATCCCCTCAATTAGGGGGTCTGAAATTATTGCCATTCTACTGTTTATTTTGAATTGAAGACCCCCAGACCCCCGGGGTCTTCCTAACACATTCAGATGCCAATGTAAGAGTAAAAACAGTAAAAACAAAACACCCAGACACCTCCGTAAGTGTAGAAACTAATTTACATTCTGCACATCTCAGGAACCCAAGAGAAAAGCACTAGCAGCACTGAGAAATGAGAATACAGATGACTGCTGAAACCACCATCCCCAAACACTTTTTGAAGGCCTCAACCTTAAAGTATTCCGACGCTGAATGTGGGGCTATGGTTCTGTGGCAAAAAAGCTCAGATAACATTGAAAAAAAAAGAGGATGAATTAACTGATATATGCTGAAGTTACAGAAAGAAGTAATATCAGTGTTTTGCAGACTTGTATTTCAACTAAAAAATAAATCAATATCAAATTATTTGTGATGGAATCCCAGTTGACAAATTGGGGCATCCATAGGGAAAGAAAAGAGAACAAATCCCATACCTCCATAAGAAATACAAGAGCCAGCAGCTTAGCCAGGCTTACAGCAATAAAAAGAAAACCATCAAGAAAACACTCATATCTCTTTCAACATACTAATCTGGCCGTCTCGCAGGAGATGCACAGTACATAAAATGAAAGCATCTTCCTGAGTATGTATCCGCAGTCTGATTTTACACCTCAACCAAATTCCAACAAGGGAACCTATGTAACAAAATAACAAAATTCAAACCTTACACAAAACTCCATTCTGAATATGTCTACTTTAAATTAAGGAACCCCATTAGAACTGCATGATCACATTCCTTGTAAGCTCAAAATCCTTATATAATATTCACAATCCGTCACTGTTTGACTGGTTTTGCTTCACTATGATCACCCTCTTGATTCCCAAGCAACAAATCTCCTAAGCAGCAATTCCTGAAGTACATAACAATCAAACAGACAGGAAAATGAAGTAAAATCCATGTAACAGAATGTATCATTCAGCACAAGACTAATTTTCCAACATAAATGTTCAGCATTGTCTGCGTAAAATCAAGAGAACTGCTTTTACAACTTCAGTGTTAAAGGACAGTGGAACATCATAGATGGCCAGAATTTTGAAATGTAGGTTCGGACTATTACTAAAAGGATTAATTACAAAACACTACCCGAACTATGATGCTATTTTCATTTTCATGCCTAACTATCAAAAACTTGCATTTTCATACCCGAAGTTTCATTCCGTTAGCATTTTGATACCTTGACCACTAACACCGTTAAATTTCATGGGCATTTTTGTCATTTCATCAAATGTATCATAAAATAATTTTTTTGAGGTTATCAAATACAAATAGAACAATTTATTTTAAGAAAAATATTCAAAAAAAAACTGTAAAATTAAATATTTGTTTTTTGCAACAATATAGTGATAAAAATTAGTAGAACTCCTGTGTGTATATATATATATATATGGACTTGCATGTTAAAAAAATAAAATAAATTACAACATTACAACTGAATTCATTATAATTAGATAAATTAAAAGCCAATAAAAATAACCAATCACAATCAAGTACTAAAATATCAACGGTCATGAAAATATAAGTGGTTCAAAAAAAAGAAAATCTTGATGGATACATTGAGAAAAATCGAATATCCATAGAAATTTTATCAAAATTTGTTAAAAGTAAATGTAAAAATGAAACATTTGATGAAATGACGAAAATACCCTTGGAATTTAACGGTGTTAGTGGTCAAGATATCAAAATGCTAACGGAATGAAACTTGAGGCATGTAAACGCAAATTTTTTATATTTAGGTATAAAAATGAAAAAAAAAAACATCATAGTTTGGGTGGTTTTTTGTAATTAATCCTTACTAAAATAAGCAGACTGATCCAACAAAGCATCTCATAAATAGAATAGGAGGGAAACACAATAAGCTACAGAATTCTTTTCAAATCACTAATAAAGGACAAACTGTTCTCTCTTAATTGCATAAATATGCATGTAACGTATGCTATGAATTATATCAATAAAAGAACTCTAGATGTTTATATCTCGGGTTTAAACATTCATATTGTTTCATATCAATCATTCAATATTCAGATTACTCTTCAAACTGAAAATAAATGACAGTATAACACAATTAAATCCTTTGAACTTCATATCAAAGGCTCTTTTTCTGGATTAACAAGTTCTCTGTACAATGTAACGTAAGCAAACAACTAAGCTCATTTAATGATGTCAGGAGGGTTACCTCTATTTGGTTGTCTACTGTTAACACTGTAGCTTCCGATGTAATCCTGGGAATTTTTGGCCAGGGCAACTGGAGCAATATCACCCAGACCATAACTAAATGTACTAGAACCTTCTAGCTCAGGAGTGGTAGAGCGCCAAGTTGAATCACCATGAACTGAACCACTATTGTAGAAGTCTCTATACGACCCCTCATAACCAGAACTTGATGTGGGAAATGATGATGCTGGGGTTACACTAGTGCCATTGATTCTTCCATGTCCTGCTCCTTCCAACCCAAAGCAGTTACTTTCATTCCTATAATTTCTGGGACTAATAAAGCCAGATAGAGTCCCTCTACCTTGAGTTGAAAAAGAACTAGGACCCAAATTTGAATCACTAATGCCAAACCCCCCATTTGGAGAGCTCAAGTAAGCCCCCGTACTCCCAGGATTCATGGCATTGTTGATGCCACTGTTTCCCCAGACATTCCGAGCAGGTGAGTTTACAAGAGAGGTACTCCTTCCATTACCAGCATCATAACCAATAGGGTTAGAGTACCTGTTTGAATTGCCATTATAAGTGGGGCTCAACATTAGTGCATATCCTAGACTATTACCGAAGTTGGAATTCCCACCATAGCTTGAGCTCAACTCTGGCTCCAAATTCATACCCATTCTATATCTATTAGTGCCAATTGGAGAAAACCCACTACGACCACTAGAAATTGGATTGAACCTGTTATCCATACCAAGACCCAAGCCCCCAACTAGGCTCATATTATAACCCTGAGCATAACTGTTAAGTAAGTTATTAGCTCTACTTGGACTATAGTTGTATCCTATGTGAGGGCTCCGGAGGGGCCCTGGGGATTGCTCTTTAGGGACTGCCCTCTTGGCTTCAACCATCTTACCATTGAGTTCATGGAATGTTTTATGCAAAACTCTATCCACTGCCTCCTCTGAGTCATAAGTAATAAAGCCAAAGCCTCTAGGCCTTTGGGTGTTGTGATCATACATTACTACGACATCAGTGACATTACCAAACTGATCAAAGTATGTCTTAAAGTCATTCTCAGTGACTGTGGATGCTAAACCCCCAACAAAGATCTTTCTTGTGCGTCCAGGACCAGGAGAACTATGTGCACTCCCAGTTCTGTTCAAAATGTGCTGATCCTCCTTAGGAACAGCCTTCTTAGCTTCCACCTAAATTCAAAACAGTGAAGTCAGCAAAACAAGTGATTGGTAACAACCAAACATTTATCCAACGCAAATTCCAAATCTAAACGCATTTCAACTTAACTATCTAGATAGTTGAGGTCAATAGATAGACTACCAACATAATTTATGCTACAAATAGATAAATGTAATACTCACTGCACGGCTATCGATCATGTGCTTATCCTTAACAACCCTATCTGCAACAGCAGGATCAGCAAAGACAACAAAACCAAAGCCACGAGCACGACCGGTTGCCCGATCCCTCATGATCACAGCTTCCACCACCTCCCCATATTTCTTAAAATACTCTTTAAGCTGTTCCTCATCTGTGTCCCAGGAAATCCCACCAATGAAGATCTTGCCGAGATCTGGTTCCATCCTTCTATGCAAAACTCAAATTCAATAACCCGATTCAAATAACAAAACACTTAGAAACGCAAACAATTCAGCACAAACTGCAAATCCATCGATGGACGTTCACAATTCAATAGGAAAGCCAAAACCTTTATCATCAGCATAGTCTAATCAATACCAATACACTACTTAAACGTCCAGGAGCATAGCAAATAGATCAAAATGCAGATACTGGCAATCAAACTCAGGAAAGTGATTATACAATCTACCTTGTCCAAATTCAGACAGCAGGAAATGTAAAGATTCAATCTTGGAACATCAGACCTTCACCAACATCCAGATCAACAGAAGGATTCCTAGCAAAACCCAACAAAATGAACAGAGAATCAGTAATAGGGATCAGACACCCAATACTGAAAAACAAGATCAAGATAAACTTTACCATTCAAGGAGGACCCAAATAAGAGAAAGTGATAGAAACTAAGATCTAAGAAAAGGAATATAAGTAATGGAAACAGAGAATGTGGTGGTCATCCTCTATCTCTCTCTTCTCTGTACAAAAGGCTGGCTCTATCTCTCTCACCCTCCCTCTCTCACCCCTTTCTATTCTATCTTTCGTGGCTATTCCACTTCCTCTTTTATATAATTAAAATATGAGAAATATAAATAGAATGTGAAGCTGTAGGTAAGGGACATATTTTTATAAATACACTGACAAATCCAGTGGTCTAAGAATATATGGAGGAGCCAAGCATCAGGTCACAGCGGATGTTTCTTTCCTCAAACAAACGAGGAGAATATGAATTTCAAAAGGAAAGTATAATTACTGCGTTGGTGCAAATTACAGCTCTGATTGATAATCGGAGCATTTACAAATTACCATGTCAAATTTCTCTTATTTAATTATTATATACTACTAATAAGTATCATTTATTTTATTTTTTTAAATATCGATGATATATTAATAATCAAACTAGAAAATATCCTAACGACAAAAAAACTAAAAAATATCATTACATATCCTTCATTTACTAATATATGAGTAAATAAAAAGTTTGTGATTCAAGATCATAGTGATACATATAATATGTCTAATCATTAAAACGTTAATGTATTTATTTATAAAAAAACAAGTCATCCACTAGTGCATGACAAACACTGTAATAGACAATTTTAAAAAAAAATTAATTAAAAACTAACTCTAAAGACCAGTCAACTCACTCCCAACTCAAGATGAGGTCTGACGACCTCATCTCATGCCCAAGAGGAGCAACCAAGCCTATTAAGAGTGCGTTTGGTAGGGCTTATGGCCAGCTTTGCTTTGTCGCAAAGCAGGTTAATGTGTTTGGTAACTTGCTTTGTGACCTGCTGCGCTTTTCTTCTAAAAGCCGAAGCCGCTGCTACCTAGCTTTTGAAAGCAGAAGCAGTGCAGCGAAGTCGCACCCGTCCATTCGAGTCTCTCCTGATCTCAATCACAACTAACGGAATCACAGTCGCACCCGAAGTCTCCCTTCGCTCATTAGCCCTGGGACTCCGGCAGCCTCCGCTTCAAGTTCGTCCTTGGCGGCACCCCTCCCTCCCCCTGGGAGGACTTCCAGTCCAACCGCAAAACCCTCGCCGTCATCGGCATCTGCCACTGCCCTTCCTCCCCCGATATCGTCTCCGTCATGGATCAATTTGACACCGCCTGCCGCGCCTACTCTGCCGCCCTGGTCGAGCGCTGCTTCGCCTTTTCCCCCGGCGATTCTCAGGTCTCTTCTTCTAATTCAAGCGAGCTTTCAATTTTCTGTTAATTACAAGTGATTTAGGTGCAGGATTGATTGAAATGTTTCACAATTTGAAGTTGCCAGAGGCTTCCAATTTGTTTAATGGCACAGTTTCAGTCTCTACTTTCAACTGGTATGTGAGATTTCTGTGATGATATGTGCAGGATAATTGGCCATCTGTTTTATTTGCAATGGCGCGAGGAATAGTCCTCAGCCTTGGAAATCTATCCACACAGTATGCTTGGGCTTTAGTTGGTCTGTCAGTGACAGAAGTGATCACTTCAAGCATCACAGTTGTAATAGGTCAGTAGTTAGTATTTCTGCACTGAACAACATTTGGCAATACATTGAACTGACTGTCTAAACCTTCCCTTATCATGTAACAGGCACAACATTGAATTACTTCTTAGATGACAGAATAAATAGAGCAGAAATTCTTTTCCCTAGTGTTGCTTGCTTCTTGATAGCAGTTTGTCTTGGCTCGACTGTTCATTCATCCAATGCAGCTGATAACAAAGTGAAACTCAATAGTTTGCCGAGTGACAAGAAAGATGGAGAAAAGTATGTTTCTTGTCTGCAATTTCTTTGAAATTTTAATTACTGAAACATTAGTGTTTGTTGAACTAGTTCCAATAGTTGGTTAATCGTTACCAAACTGGTTTTAATGTTATCACAGGGATTCTACTGTGATTCCAATTGAGAGTGAGAAATTTTCTGTGAATTCATAACCTTTCTATAATTCTATTCTCTACTTGTTACTGCTCTTCATGACATAACTTTAACTGCAATACAAATAAAAGCATAAGATGTTCAGTGATACTTCCCATGTATCTTGTCCTTCACATCTCATCTCATCCAAATCCACATAGGGGTATAATCTGTCAAATTTTCTAGCTGCTAACAAAATACCTTTTGAATGAATTCTTCATAATGTTTATCCATCCATGATTGGGTTTCAGAATGAAGATTTTGGTGTTTGTCCGTTAGATTTGCCATTGCATTTGCATGGAAAAACGACTGCAACACATCTGCGGCAGTTGAATCCTTGTGCATAACAACACAGACAATTCCTTTCCCTTCCATCAGCAAGTATTTGGCTGAAAAGACCAGCACAGAACCGACATATATGAAGAGACTGGACCTCAACTCTATAAGTGTGACCCAGCTGGTCATTACTTTGGTCATGAGTTACGTCCAAAGTTATTTCTGCATTTAAGCTTTATGCAAAGAATGCAACACTTGACACATTATGTTATAGCTGATTTGATGAGTAAGTTGCCCTTGAGGCACTATAAGGTTAAACTAGTAATTTACAAACTCAAAGCACTTTTAAAAAGCTAATTTACCAAACAGTCTGTCTCTGCTTCTATCATTCACAGCACTTATAAAAAGCCAATTTACCAAACACTCAGCAGCTTTGCTTGTCAGCTGCTTATTCTCAGAATAAGCCACAGCCAGCTTATTTTCAAAGCCACAGCTGTACCAAACAGGCCCTATGTATCGTTTGAAAATGCTTTTACTTTAAGAAAATCAGCTTTCATCAAATTCTAGATTTTGTTATGTTTGGTAAATTACATAAAATAAACTTTGATAGTTTGATTGACAATTTATAGTCATTTGGCAACCGTTTTTGAAAGCAATTGAAACCGAAATGGTGTTTTAGAAATTACTTCTTTTTTATTCAAACCTGAACATACTTTCAACAAAACACACAAAATAATGTGTTAAAAACACAAAATATATTTTAGGGATATAACATTTTTAAGTAATGATTACCAAATACTGATTTAATTCATAGTTATAGTCCTCCTAAAATCAATAGCATTTTGTCAAAATAGATCCTGTCTTTTCACCTTAGTAGTTGATTATATTCACAAAGTAGCATAAGCAATTTTTCTTTTTTAAAAGGAAATTTTTTTAAAACAATACATCAACTTTGAGTCATTAATAATTAAAGGTTCTTAACTTTTTGAAATATCATATTAATACATGAACTAACAAATCTTACATCATATTTGTACACGCCGTTAAGTTTTTCGTTATGTGGTATGTTAAGTGTCATATTTTGAAGGAAAAATTGGTTTGCTCAACTATTTATGTCTTTCATTTATACATATATGATCACGTCATCATTTCAAAACTACAATAACCGTCCATAATAATAGGTACGAGGATTAAATGTTATTTTAAATTTTAATACAAAATAATAATATATGGATAAAGATCGTGTTATAGTGTCAAAATACTATTTTACCCTCATATATTTAACACCGTTACAGAAAACTTAACGTCGTGTACGAAAATGTTGTCGGGTTCGTTATTTCATGTACTAATGTATTATTTTAGAAAGTTAGTAACCTTAATTATCAGTGACGCAAAGTTGATGTACTATTGATAAAATTTTCCCTTTTTAAAATAATCATCCCAATCTCGAACAAGTCCTTCAACTATTAGTTGATATATTTAGGGTGATGTTATTAACTAGACCTGTAAATAGACCGGATCTTATCCGGACCCGCAGTTTTTAAATGGGTTTAGATAAAAAATTTGATCCATTAAGGACCCTGATCCGTTTAGTCGTTTACTAAACGGATCGGATCCGGATCTTTGTTGATTTGATCTGTTAAGGACATGTATACCAACTTGCCACTTGAATTTGTTTCATGATTGATTACCATCTTAGATGAGGTGTGTTAATAGCAAAAAGAGTGCGCTAATTGTCACATCCCGGTTCTTAAATTAAGCTACGGTTAGTTACTTTTTGTTACTTTGGTCTGTTACAATTTATAGTAAATGTTTTATCGAGAATGATCCCAGAGTTGACTTTTTCATAGGATAGTTTTTTCGAGAAACTTCCTTTAAAGAAGTTGTAGATGACGTTAATACGAATTTGTAGACTTGTTATGCATTTTAATCGGATATCGTATGAGAAAGTTATGGTCTAAAAACGAGAAGTTACTGTTTCAGGAAAGAATATAAAATGGAAAGTTACCAAAAGTAGAAAATCAGAACTTACTCAGGCTCTCTCTCTTCCCCCGACCTAATTTCTACCGAACCTTCAGCTCAGCCTAGCGCTGTCGCAGACCACAGTAGACTGCTGTTGTCCCTACTTCCTTTCTTAGTAAGTTTTACGATCTGTCTTGTCATTGTTCATCCAAAATCACGGTTTGAAAATCGGTTGTATAGTATAGAGGTTTTGATTGGATTTTTCTCTCCTCAAGACACCATTTGGTGAGTCATATATATCATTAGAGTGGGTTTGAGGAGTACTACACCCCTAGAATTTGGTAGCTCGATTTGGGGTGTGAAGAGAGAATCGAATGACTAAAATTTTTTAGGGTTTGAAATTTGAGAATATTATGTTTTTGTTCAATTGACCTAGTTAGACTAGAAATTGACCTTCGAGTTGTTCTACAAAGTTGTTTGGATTGTGAAGATGAACAATCTGTCAAAATTTGGTGGCGATTGGAGGTGGCTAGAGTTCAGCCGCCAGCGGCGTAGCTACCCCACTTTAGGCGGTTTTTCATGCATTTTAAATTGTAGAATTTTTTATGAGTTATTTGATGTGTCAATGCTAATTTTTGGAGGAGTATTGGATTAGTTTAGGAGATTTTTGAGGATAAATATTTGTGTGAATATTAAATTAATAATTGGTCTTCAGATTAATTATCGAGAACGCTTTAGGAAGTTGACGTGAGAATTCCTAAGTTAGAATTGAAGGCCGAGAGTGAGTTTGTTAAGGATTAGGAAGCTGGGCTTAGATGAGCGAGATGTACTCTCACTCTGGTTTTGTCCCATTTATTTAAATATAGTTTTTAGAATTAGAAACTCGAATATTTATACATCTCCTTAAAACAGGACACTAGGAGACTATTGCTGAGGGGTCTAGAGTTCAACGACAGACTTAGCCGTATACGGTGAGTGAACTTTTGATTTTGAAAGCCATACATGCACCATAGTATTTATTAAAAATATAAGCTTCATGAATTTACTTAATTTATTGAGCCGGTGGGCCGGGAAGGTGGGTTGTTCCCGTGGGCTCCTTTGATTATGTCGGCTGAAATTTGAGATATTATTTATTTTGGAAAAGTTTTTTGGCCAGAAAAATTTATATTTATTATATTGGGGAATTTTTAGTTTTTTCCATTATTTTGAAGATTGTCGGGAGACCGTACTTGTTGCATGTGATGCATGATTTATTTATGGGTAAGAGTCTTTTATGACTTTTCAGATTTGTTATGTTTGGAGCTGGAAGATGCCTTATTTTCGAGCACAGTAACTGAATAGTCTGAATTTACCGAGTCTGACATCAACAAAGCTCGATCAGCCAAGGTTGGTTCAAAGCCAAGACCTGTAGGCAGTAACCTTTCAAACTTTTAACGGTGTTACTAACTGCATGTACTAAAAGTGTGTCCACTTTTAAACTTCATGTACCATTTTGATTGTTTTGAAACTTAAAACATCAAAATTGTTAGTGGATTAATTGTCATGTACCTTTCTTATAATTAACTCTCTTTTTTTCATGAACCAAACGTGACATAAGAGTTAATTTTAGTTGAGTTAAGTTTCAATAACTTAAAAAGGAAGGATAAATTATATTACGGAGCGAATTGGAAACCCTTGACGGCTGGACTCATCGAGAAAGGAAAGAATTTAATGGAAAATTAAGGCTCAATGGAGATCTTATTGATACGACCATTGTCTGATGGAAACTCTTTATTTAAAAAGATCTGTTTCCACAAAAATAAAAAGAAGGAAAAAAATGATATTCCTGAAAAAAAAGATCTGATGGAAACTTTATGGAGGTGAACGAACTAATTAATGGAAGAGATAATCAAGGCATGATAGAAACAATTAACAGTTGGACTAGCATTAGGAGGTTCTTTCTGGTAGCCATTCAATTTGATTAAATCGTGTACGCGGACCCTTCCCTAAAACTAAATTGTATGGTTAGAGTTAATTATACAAATAGTTTTTGCTCTATTTATAATTAAGGTGTATGAACTTTTTGTTAAATAACACATTAGTACATAAACTAATAAGTTAAGTCTAATTTTCGTACATGCCGTTATAACACCGTTAAAAGTTACTGTTTTATATCTTTTTTTTCCTTTTAAAGAAGATCAAAGGATTTCACTCATACCCCTATAGTGACTCAAACCCATATTATCATCAATAAGTAGTGGATGCGTTTGAGATCTCTCTCTTATCAATTTTCTAATTAACCTCTCTTTACATGCAAACAACTATCCAGAATTTTTTCTCCCTCATATACTAGCAAGTAGCAATCCATAAAACGGAGGTTAAATTGTAACCAAAATGATTTTTCTTCTATGTGTCAATCGATTAACCTATTTGAACGTTAACACCTTAATTAGAAAAAAAATCATCTTTAAAAGAAAGAAAATAAATATGTGGATTTGACACATAGAAGAAAAAATATCATCTTTTAAAAAAAAGATATCAGAAAAAAAAAACATTAACTTTTAAATGTGTTATAACAATATGTACGAAAATTATGCCTAACATGTTAGTTCATGTACTAATGTATTATTTAACAAAGTTCAGACACCTTAATTATGCGTGGAGCAAAGTTTGTGTACTGTTTGTGCAATTTTCCCTTAACAAAATTTATGGTTTGAGATCGTTAATATAGATCTTTCTCTAAAACTAAATTTTAAGAGCTAATTAAGTTAAAGGGTCATGTCATTCCCACACTTTTATGCTACTCTCGTATCTCTCTTACAATGTTCTAAAAATCCCCACCTAAAGCTGATTAATCCTCAACTAGCGGCTAGATGGGTTTCATCGTTTTCGCCTAGAGAGCTAGAAAACTGATTAATTCATGACTAATATATTATCTGATTAACCCTGTCTAGGCGTTATTCATCAGTTGTCTGCCCGACTCACCTAACGTTTTTTAGAACATTGCTCTCTTACGATGAAAAATGAAAACAAGTTCATGAGGAGGTCGCCCTCGCGGTGCTTCTTTGTAGTTTCTAGGCAAATAAAACATTGTATAAATGTTTTCTCCAAAAGCGTGGTGAGGCTGAAGCTGAAACGGGTGTTGTTGGTGGGCTGCTGGGCCCTTCATGTTGGCTTCTCAAATAAATGGGGCTGGGCTTCTATGTTGGGCCAGCTTGGTGGTGTTTTTCTTAGTTTTTTATTTGTTTTAGTTAAAACAAATTTCTGCCTATCTTTAGTAGGAAGTTGTGGGCTATGTCTTGGTATATGCACTCAGCATGCCATGTCTGTTCTAGGTAGGCGGCGAGTTCTTGGCTTTGTCAAATGGTCGCAGCCTCCTAGTGGCAGGATGAAACTCAGTGTCACTTATTATCAGTGGCAACATGCTTTAAAATCAGCGCTTTTATGTGTACCGATGCTTCTTCGTCATAGAGTTATATTTCACATTCTTTGTAAAACGATGCAAGTTGTCAATGTTACACTCTCCGTTAAACCGTGCTTGTTAGAATACATGTTTATTCTAGGCTCTTTGAGTAATATTTTCAAGAGCAGTTTAGACGTGTTTTGTATTTCGAGGTATAAGTCCTATGTCCCCCCATGTATTTTACGGTTTCAAGAGCAGTTTAGACGTGTTTTGTATTTCGAGGTATAAGTCCTATGTCCCCCCATGTATTTTACGGTTTCATTAATCAAAACTTAAGGGATTGACCCTTCTTCAAAAAAACATTGTATAAACTTCTAGGCAAAGAAAGGGAAAATATGGCATGAATTGATTGAATTCTAAATTTTCTTTACAAAATTAATATGCGTTACTGAGTGGCAACAATTAAGGCCACTATCGACAAAAAATACCGGCCCGGTTATGCACCCATATTCACAGGCAACCCAAAACCCGAGTCCATTTTTCCAAGCCCTAAAAACCTTGAAAACCTTCACTCTCACTCTCACACAGAACACGCAATCTCTCTCCTTCCTTCTGAGAGTGAAACTCCGAGAGTCTCTCTCTCAGTCGGGTCTCCATTCTCCAATGGAGCCGTGGCTGGATGACTTAGCCGACGACCTCCAGAGCATTAGCTTCTCCGAATCCAAACGCAGCACAAGCTCCGGCTCGGAGGCCACCCTCACCGCCTCCTGCTCCTCCTCCTCCTCCGCCCGCCTCGGCTCCCTCGTCTCCAAGCCCTCCGACCCCTGCTGGTCCGCCATCCAGAAGATCCGATCCGAGTCCCCGACCCGACAGCTCACCCTCTCCGACCTCAAATTCTCGGAGCGCCTCGGCTCCGGCGACATCGGGTCCGTGTACCTGGCGGAACTGAAGTCCGGCGAGGGGCAGGGGTGCGTGCTGGCGGCGAAGGTGATGGACAAGAAGGAGCTGATTAGTCGGAGCAAGGAAGGGAGGGCGAGGACAGAGAGGGAAATACTTGAATTGTTGGAGCATCCTTTTTTGCCCACGCTCTACGCGAGTATCGACGCTCCTAACTGGCTGTTCTTGCTCACCGAGTTCTGCCCCGGCGGTGACCTCCACGTCCTCCGACAGCGCCAGCCTTTGAAACGCTTCCCCGAGTCTGCCGTCAGGTGCGCACGTTTTTTATTTATTTTCCTTTTTTACCGTCCTGGTTTTGAAAAAATAAATGGAGGGGCGCCGCCTCTTAGTAATTATCATTTGTCTTCGAGTGGGACCCGCGCTCTTGTATGGATGAATGTGTCAGTTAAAACCTGTAGGATGGCCCACCGGTTGGTCACAGTCGCATAGTTGTTTTCGGCGATTTGATCTGTGGGTTATATGGGTGCCGCGTGGCTCGTTGTATGTTAAAGATGGTCGATTACGTTAAAAAGTCAAAATTTTGAGAGATCTTCAACGTCGATAAAAAACTCACGTAGTATGTAGTTAGGGATGGGTTAAGGTATATCATGAATCTGAAATTCCTTTTTTTCCTGGTAATTTACCCATTGTGTTGGGTATTACGTCTCTTTAGCATAATTGGTGACTATCCATGTGAGTTTGGTCTAGTGGTTGAGGCTATTGTGTTGGGTATTACGTCTCTTCAGCATAATTGGTGACTATCCATGTGAGTTTGGTCTAGTGGTTGGGCGAATGTCACAGTGATACTCCTGGTAGTAAGGAGGTCATTCGTTCGATCATCAGCATAGTAAAAAATCTCATGGAAAGAGCTCTAACCTTAACCCCTCAAGCGGCTCGGAATGGTAGCTCACTCAACTACCATTTTTAATAACAAATTGTCTACCTCTGCCTTGTTGCAGTAGTTGCTTGAGCAACAACTTTTGATTTTAAAATCAGAATCACTTTGATACCTACAAGCTGACCCAATTATTCATGACCTAACGATTTAAGACATGCATGTTCATTGGTTTCATGACATAAGATTATTGATAAAGATTTAATACAAAAAATTCTTCTTTTTTTCCGTGGTCACATTAATACATTATTTCACTGGCAAACTGTGGATCTTTTAGGCTGAGTTTGGGAGAGCTTATAAGCTCCTTTGCTTTTAAGCACCAAAGGTTTTGGTGTTTGGTAAGTCTAAAAATAAGTTACTTTTTAAAAAAGTATAAAGTGTTTTGAGGGAAAAAGGAGAAGCGGCAAACACCCACCTTCTGCTTATAAGCTAAAAGTCAGCTTATATCTTATAAGCCCAGCTGCACCAAACTCAGCCTTACCCTTTAGCTTTTGTTGCTCGGCTTGAATGGACTGAACAAGCATATCCGTAAAAATATGAATCCTCATCTTCTGGGATCTGTTTATTTAAGCAGGGTTGCTGGGTTCATTACATGAAATGCCCTGAGTTTTTTTAATATAATGACCAACTCTTCATCATTTTCCCTCCAAAAGAGTCCCCAACTAAACGTTTTAAAAGCATGGGAGCCAATACTACCAGTACTTGTTTTACTGATATGAAGATAAGGTTGGTCAGGTAATATATATGAAAGTGCTCTATCTATGAATAAAGGATTGTAATTTTTGAAATCATGTGAAGTTATGACTAAATATTACCTTATGTCTGATCTCTTGACTAGGTTTTATGCATCTGAGGTGGTTGTAGCTCTAGAGTACCTTCACATGATGGGAATTGTGTATCGTGATCTTAAGCCAGAAAATGTTTTAGTTCGATCTGATGGCCACATCATGCTTACAGATTTTGACCTCTCATTGAGGTGCGATGATGCCTCATCTGCTGCTCATGTAGTCTCTGATCAAAACACTCCAGTTTCCGCCCCTCCTAAAGACAATGCAGTTGATCCGACTCGCTTTACCTCATCTTCATGCATGATTCCAAATTGTATAGTTCCTGCCGTGTCATGTTTCCATCTGAGGAGCAAGCGCAAGAAGAAGAAGAAGCAGGGCCATAGGGATGGACCTGAGTTTGTGGCCGAGCCTGTTGACGTTCGGTCCATGTCTTTTGTTGGGACTCACGAATACTTGGCCCCCGAGATCGTATCCGGCGAGGGGCATGGTAGTGCAGTGGATTGGTGGACATTAGGGATATTTATATTTGAACTCTTTTACGGTGTGACACCCTTCAAGGGTGTGGACAATGAGCTAACCCTAGCTTATATTGTTGCTCGAGCCTTGGAGCTTCCAAAAGAACCTGCAGTGCCCTCGGCGGCAAAGGACCTCATCTCACAGCTTTTGGACAAGGACCCGGACAAGCGATTGGGATCGTTAATGGGTGCATCAGCAATCAAACGACACCCATTTTTCCAAGGGGTGAATTGGGCACTGTTGAGATGCACTCCTCCTCCATTTATTCCCCCGCCATTTAGTAGACGCCTTGTATCTAATCAAACTTGTCCTGAGAAAATGGATTATTATTAGTCACAAACACAACATAAATAAAAACATATATTGCACATTTCAGCCCTTCCCCTTCATACTGATAACTTGTCAATTGTTATTTTCTCTACTTATATGCAATGTTTTAAAAATCTTCATCTAGACCGATTAATCATCCGCTTAGACACTAAACAGTGTTTAACTGTTTTGGTTGAAACCGATTAATCTCCGTTTAAAAATGATTAATCGATTAATCATCCGACTAGCACGGTTGTCTGCCCGACTAACGCCTAACGTTTTTTAAAACATTACTTGCATGTTAGAATTTTGGAATTGACCATTGTTATGCATGTCCAATACGGATGTGATTTGAGCCGCGGCATCGAAGCTACGACATATGGCATGATGTCAATAGAAGAAGCAGGGTCACGGTCATCAGCCTGATAAGTCAATGCCGGTGTAGGAAGCATCGGATCCCGACAATATGAACATAAATAATGATAAATACATGAGTTTGGAATGGAAGAGAAATATACCAAATGCGACGATAAGCTAAGCTGTCCAGCGATCGATCACTTGGCCCCCCGGAGCCCCTCTTGCGGCAGCGCTGGAAGAACTGGAATTGAATAACTGGAATGGTCTGTATGGATGTGAAATGATGTGTGTTTGCTTGCGGAGGGCCATGCCCCTTCCCACGTGCAATGTCTCGTTCGGAGGAAGACGGTTGGGTTTTGGCCGATGTTTTTTGAGAACTACTCTTTTGTTTTACTTCTCTAAAGTCTAAACCTTAAGAGAGCGTCACATGATGAATAATGGTTGCTTCTAAATTTGGGATCCCCTTCTACACATGAACATAAATGTAGATCGGCTATTGTGTCATCTCTATAGAATTGGTCGACTATTGTAGTTTAGTTTGTTGAAAATCGTAATGTTCTTTTGCAGCGTGTTTATTACTTTCAACACTCGGTCCAATTTTTATATCATTCATGGTAGCGGATCCGAATTGTTTTGTTAGAGTATCTCCAATAACTCTTGTATAATTCATTTATTGTAGAGGAGAAAATCATAAAATCTGTAAAATAAAATGAGCTCAGCTCTAACAGCTCTTATGTTCTATTGTACAAAATTAAATGTTTTTCTCTATAATTTATGAATCTATATAAATATTATATATTTATTTAAATTAAACCCTAAATTTAATGATAGATGTTTTAATTTTTTGACTTTTTTCCTTTTTTGAAGAAAAGATCATGAACTCTATAAGACAAAACAATAAATTTTAGAGATTTCTAGTTGAATATACAAATTTTGAGAATTCTATACACGTTGGACGAGGCTGCGGACCCTCTCTCTGGGCTTAGCCAGGCTAAGGAGAAGCTGACTGAGCTCTGTATCCCTTTTGGCTTTGACAATTGTTTGTTTTATTTGTGTTAACTTTTTGTTGTCGTCACGTGTGCAGGCGACATTGATGGTGTACACTGCGAGTGAGAAGGTAGTGGAGCACCTACAACAGGTGGTGAGCGTCAAGGAGCAGGAGGTGACGACTCTGCAGCAGTCTGGTGTCATAATTTTCGACATTGGAGTCGCTCATAAACAACTTTCTCTGTCTATTTTTGAAGATCCTCTTTCATGTAAACCCTCAGGTTATTTTGAGAGCTACGTCGAGAGTTGCTATTCACTTCTTGATATTATCGATCCAAATGAGTATTATTATATAGCATTTCTAGTGGACCCAATTAGGCTTTCAACTGCATCGAATTGGGCCTTGAAGTAAAATGGGTGACCATATAACTAGGGCTGCAAAATGACGAGTTCAATCCTGCAATAGCCAATGCACAGACATCACCAAACACTGCATAAAATCTTGTTTTATTCACAAAATTAAAATTCGACAGTCTAATATGATCATTACAGTGAAATACATATATGGTAGAAAATTCAACTCACTTCAATACAGTTAGGGGCTCGATCGAAGCGATCAACCATAACCTATCATCATTTTTTACACGAAAATGCTCTTACCTATCTTTTCATGACTTAATTTGGTTGATTCTTCAACACATTAAACGTTCCCGTAGATTAGAGGTAGTTGTCCATGTAAAAATTTGGGAACGTCTACCAACCGAGGATAGGGCTTCCCATATGAAAGATTAAGGGTAAATAGGGTTGACAGCTTTGATCGGGGCCTAAACTTTGCCGAATTAAAGTGATTTGTCTACTATAGATGTATTTCACTATACCGATCACACCCTATTTCACAAGATTTTTCCAAATTGTGCTTCTTTTGTGTAGTTGGTTCACAAAGTTGTACACTTGTTTATAACCAACTAAACAAGTTATACCATATTAGTCAGCACGTAGTGATTCCGATGACTAAAATTCACAAAATTAAGATTTGACCTTCTAATATGATCGTTACAGTGAAATACACCTATGGTAGAAAATTCAACTCGATTCGATACAGTTAGAGGCTCGGTCGAAGCGGTCAACCATAACTCATCGTCCCTTTATCACACATAAATGCTTTTAACTACCTCTTCGTGACCTAGTTTGGTCGATTCATCAACACATTGAAATCTCACATAGATGAGGTGTAACATCTATATAAAACTTTGGAGATGTTTATATTTTGACGATGAGGCTCCCCATAGAGAAGATTAAACAAAAAAAGGGTTGACCACTTTTATCGAGAACCAAACGTTACCCGAAATACGTGATTTTTAAACCATAGTCATATTTCACTGTACCGATCACATCCAATTTCACGATATTTTTGAAAATTTTGCTTTATATATATAGTTGGTTCATAAAGTTGTACTATTTCATATAATCACTAAACAAGTTATAACACATTAGTAGACACATTGTGATTACAATGTTCTAACATAGGGAGGAAATCCTCCTCTTGTGCCGCAAAAGCGGTCCAATCCCCAATCACCAGTGGCCGGAGTGTCCTACCTATCACCTCCAATGGACACCCAAGTAGGTGGACAACCAAGATCAGAGGCAAACATGGCAAGCCAATCCTCCCCAATACACCTTCTAACCCCTCAAACAGAGGTGTTGAGAAGGATCTCCTGCCAATCCCACATCGGGGAGGAATGACATGGTTCCCAAAGCAAACCTATATAAGCAGGCCAAAGGGTTACAAAAAAGGTAAGGTTCTTTTAGCCCAAACTTTTTTCAAGTCACTTACCCATAACGACACTAACTTTGGCATTAGAGAGTCGAAGACTAGGCCCACCCTAGTCTCGGCTCATGATGTCGCTATTACTTATGTAGGGTCTGGGATAGCAAGACCAGTGATATTCCTTTGTCTCGAGCTTTTGAAATTGGAGTAACAGTTGGCGCTAGAAGGATGCTTTTTCCTTTCCTTTTTCCCTTCTGACATCCCGCCAACCCAATTCCAAACACTTATCATGGTCGAGATACTATACAACCCTAGCGATTTGGATCCCTAGCTCAAGCAAGCTCTTTTTGACCAAGAGGATAACCCCTATGCGTTAACGACAACCAGTGCCCCCATTTTCCATACAGATCCCGATGCGGCTCTTAAGTGTCGAGGCCGAGGCTTACCGTGTTCGGATAGCGAAACTTAAGAAAGAGCAGTTCTTATTACGGGCAATCTCGAACACATAAATGCTTATAACGAGACCATGAAACATGCTGCGTGAGCTGTCGGAACACCCAATCACTGGGCTAATTCCTTTTTTCCTCGCAGTTCCCATAGCCACTCTGCTCCTATGGGAAACTCTCGTTAGATAGTCTATATCGGCCACCCCACCAACCCTCCATTCTCACAACCCGCTCCATAGCCCGTCTTGGAAATTGAGCCCAACCCCGACTCAGAGCAAGCTGGTTCCTCTCAAACAAACGTTGGGCCCAACCCCCGTAATCTTGTTGACTGCACCTAACTCCTCGATCAATGTGCAGACCAGTCTTTTCCTTCAACTTAGTAATATTGTCAACCAGTTGGTCTCCCGAGTTGACGGTGTCGAGAGTCGCAACGCTCAACGTCCCCTGTTTTCGGGATATAGGTACAAACAGTCTCCATTCACCCTACAAGTCTAACTCGAGAAGAGATCTACTGAGTCCAAGCCACTAAAGATGGAAAAATATAGGGGTACCAGGGACTCGCACCTCTATCTAGAGACATTCATTTTTCTCTGTGTCTTCACCCAATATATAGATTCTATAGCTTGTCATGTTTGTTAAGAGACATTAGCTGATGAAGCTCTTAGCTTGTTCCTTAATCTCTTGACCAATTCTATTGACAATTTGGAACAGCTTTTGGAATGCTTCCTTAGTCACTTCATCCTACATGCTAGCATTTATCGAAGTGTCATGCCTTATTCCAGATCAAATAGCGCGAAGGGGAAGACTTGCATAGCTTACTATCTAGGTGGCAATTTTCCACAGCTCGGTGCTATAACTTGGAGCCGCTTGTCGCCGAGCAGGGCTTCCGCCAAACACTTCTGCAAGGAAATTTATTGTTAGAGATTAACATAAATCCTCCTACTTCTTATGATGTCTTAATGGATCTGGCCATCCGGTGGATAAGGGGTGAATATGTCACATTTGGTGGATCTCCAGATTTCAGGACTTTAGCTCTACCAGCCCTGCTCAACGCTAGCTATTTTCGGCTAACAAGGATTTTTCTCCTACATGTACCGACACCCAACGTCGGCCACCTCCTCGTACCAATAACAAGGGACGTAACCTTCATAACAATGAACGAGATAGTGACCATCATTACGGTACTCGTAACACCGACCTCAAAGGTCACGAATTTGGGGTGGCAAATATGAAGCACAAATTTGGGCTTTACAGTAGGGCTGGCTCCGGTCCACTTCGGTTCGGTTTATACCCCAAACCGTGAACCAAACCAATGTTATACTTCGGTTCGGTTCGGTTCGGTTTTTTACTATTCAAGAGGCCAAACCGCAAACCAAACCACACCTACGGTTCGGTGCGGTTCGGTTCGGTTTTTCGGTTTTTTTTTCCAAATTCATAATTTTTCATCTTATTATCATTATAGTGAAAAATGGTTATAGTTCACAAAGTTGCACATTTATTTACAACCTAATAAACAAGTTATACAACATTAGTATGCATATTGTGATTCTGATGACTAAAAGTAAAAAATTAAAATTCGACCGTCAGATATGATCATTATGAATAAATATGTATGTGGGAAAAAATTCAACTGGATCCGACAAAGTTAAGGGCTCGATCGAAACGGTCAACCCTGATCCATCGTCACTTATCACACGGAAACACTCATATCTACCTCTATATTACGTATTTTTGTCAAAACTTCTACACAAAAAACACTCACGTAGATGAGACGCAACCGCCCATATAAAATTTTTGAGACATTTACCTTCCGACGATAGGGCTCCCCCTAGGGAATAATAAAGGTAAATAGGGTAGACCGCTACAATCGGCACCGAGACGTTACCCGAATTACGTGATTTTCTAACCAGAGCTGTATTTCATCATTCCGAACACATCTTATTTCACGAGTTTTTTGATAATTTTGCTTCTATGTAGAGTTGGTTCATAAAGTTGTGCATTTGCTTAAAACCTAATAAACAAGTTATACAACATTAGTATGCATATTGTGATTCCGATGACTAAAAGTAAAAAATTAAAATTCGACCGTCAGATATGATCATTATGAAGAAATATGTATGTGGGAAAAAATTCAACTAGATCCGACAAAGTTAAGGGCTCGATCGAAACGGTCAACCCTGATCCATCGTCACTTATCACACGGAAACACTCATATCTACCTCTATATTACGTATTTTTGTCAAAACTTCTACACGAAAAACACTCACGTAGATGAGACGCAACCGCCCATATAAAATTTTTGAGACATTTACCTTCCGACGATAGGGCTCCCCCTAGAGAATAATAAAGGTAAATAGGGTTGACCGCTACAATCGGCACCGAGACGTTACCCGAATTACGTGATTTTTTAACCAGAGCTGTATTTCATCATTCCGAACATATCTTATTTCACGAGTTTTTTGATAATTTTGCTTCTATGTAGAGTTGGTTCATAAAGTTGTGCATTTGCTTAAAACCTAATAAACAAGTTATACAACATTTGTATGCATATTGTGATTCCGATGACTAAAAGTAAAAAATTAAAATTCGACCGTCAGATATGATCATTATGAAGAAATATGTATGTGGGAAAAAATTCAACTGGATCCGACAAAGTTAAGGGTTCGATCGAAACGGTCAACCCTGATCCATCGTCACTTATCACACGAAAACACTCATATCTACCTCTATATTACGTATTTTTGTCAAACCTTGTACACGAAAAACACTCACGTAGATGAGACGCAACCGCCCATATAAAAATTTTGGGACATTTACCTTCCGACGATAGGGCTCCCCCTAGGGAATAATAAAGGTAAATAGGGTAGACCGCTACAATCGGCACCGAGACGTTACCCGAATTACGTGATTTTCTAACCAGAGCTGTATTTCATCATTCCGAACACATCTTATTTCATGAGTTTTTTGATAATTTTGCTTCTATGTAGAGTTGGTTCATAAAGTTGTGCATTTGCTTAAAACCTAACAAACAAGTTATACAATATTAGTATGCATATTGTGATTCCGATGACTAAAAGTAAAAAATTAAAATTCGACCGTCAGATATGATCATTATGAAGAAATATGTATGTGGAAAAAAATTCAACTGGATCCGACAAAGTTAAGGGCTCGATCGAAACGGTCAACCCTGATCCATCGTCACTTATCACACGGAAACGCTCATATCTACCTCTATATTACGTATTTTTGTCAAACCTTGTACACGAAAAACACTCATGTAGATAAGACGCAACCGCCCATATAAAAATTTTGGGACATTTACCTTCCGACGATAGGGCTCCCCCTAGGGAATAATAAAGGTAAATAGGGTTGACCGCTATAATCGGCACCGAGACGTTACCCGAATTACGTGATTTTTTAACCAGAGCTGTATTTCATCATTCCGAACACATCTTATTTCACGAGTTTTTTGATAATTTTGCTTCTATGTAGAGTTGGTTCATAAAGTTGTGCATTTGCTTAAAACCTAATAAACAAGTTATACAACATTAGTATGCATATTGTGATTCCGATGACTAAAAGTAAAAAATTAAAATTCGACCGTCAGATATGATCATTATGAAGAAATATGTATGTGGGAAAAAATTCAACTGGATCCGACAAAGTTAAGGGTTCGATCGAAACGGTCAACCCTGATCCATCGTCACTTATCACACGAAAACACTCATATCTACCTCTATATTACGTATTTTTGTCAAACCTTGTACACGAAAAACACTCACGTAGATGAGACGCAACCGCCCATATAAAAATTTTGGGACATTTACCTTCCGACGATAGGGCTCCCCCTAGGGAATAATAAAGGTAAATAGGGTAGACCGCTACAATCGGCACCGAGACGTTACCCGAATTACGTGATTTTCTAACCAGAGCTGTATTTCATCATTCCGAACACATCTTATTTCACGAGTTTTTTGATAATTTTGCTTCTATGTAGAGTTGGTTCATAAAGTTGTGCATTTGCTTAAAACCTAATAAACAAGTTATACAATATTAGTATGCATATTGTGATTCCGATGACTAAAAGTAAAAAATTAAAATTCGACCGTCAGATATGATCATTATGAAGAAATATGTATGTGGAAAAAAATTCAACTGGATCCGACAAAGTTAAGGGCTCGATCGAAACGGTCAACCCTGATCCATCGTCACTTATCACACGGAAACGCTCATATCTACCTCTATATTACGTATTTTTGTCAAACCTTGTACACGAAAAACACTCATGTAGATAAGACGCAACCGCCCATATAAAAATTTTGGGACATTTACCTTCCGACGATAGGGCTCCCCCTAGGGAATAATAAAGGTAAATAGGGTTGACCGCTATAATCGGCACCGAGACGTTACCCGAATTACGTGATTTTTTAACCAGAGCTGTATTTCATCATTCCGAACACATCTTATTTCACGAGTTTTTTGATAATTTTGCTTCTATGTAGAGTTGGTTCATAAAGTTGTGCATTTGCTTAAAACCTAATAAACAAGTTATACAACATTAGTATGCATATTGTGATTCCGATGACTAAAAGTAAAAAATTAAAATTCGACCGTCAGATATGATCATTATGAAGAAATATGTATGTGGAAAAAAATTCAACTGGATCCGACAAAGTTAAGGGCTCGATCGAAACGGTCAACCTTGATCCATCGTCACTTATCACACGAAAACACTCATATCTACCTCTATATTACGTATTTTTGTCAAACCTTGTACACGAAAAACACTCACGTAGATGAGACGCAACCGCCCATATAAAAAATTTGGGACATTTACCTTCCGACGATAGGGCTCCCCCTAGGGAATAATAAAGGTAAATAGGGTTGACCGCTATAATCGGCACCGAGACGTTACCCGAATTACGTGATTTTTTAAACAGAGCTGTATTTCATCATTCCGAACACATCTTATTTCACGGTTTTTTGATAATTTTGCTTCTATGTAGAGTTGGTTCATAAAGTTGTGCATTTGCTTAAAACCTAATAAACAAGTTATACAACATTAGTATGCATACTGTGATTCCGATGACTAAAAGTCAAAAATTAAAATTCGACCGTCAGATATGATTATTATGATGAAATATCTATGTGGTAAAAAATTCAACTAGATCCGACAAAGTTAAGGGATCGATCGAAACAGTCAACCCTAATACGTCGTTAGTTATCACACGGAAACGCTCATATCTACCTCTATATTACATATTTTTGTCAAACCTTCTACACGAAAAACACTCACGTAGATGAGACGCAACCGTCCATATAAAAATTTTGGGACATTTACCTTCCGACGATATGGCTCCCCATAGGGAATAAAAACAGTAAATAGGGTTGACCGCTACTATCGACACCGAGACGTTATCCGAATTACGTGATTTTTTAACCATAGTCCTATTTCACCATTCCGAACAAATCTTATATTACGAGATTTTTGATAAATTTTCTTCCATAATTAAAGTCTTTTTCCTTCCTACTACATAATTAAAGTCCTTTTAATTATGAGTTTATTTATATACTTATTTATTTATTTTTTTTCCGGTTTTTCGGTCCGGTCCGGTTTCTACGGATCCCAAACCACAAACCGGACCATACATACCCGGTTCGGTCCGGTTTTTGTTTTTCGGTTCGGTTTGTCTTCGGTTCGGTTTTTTTCGGTTTTCGGTTCGGTTTCAGTTCGGTTTATTTCGGTTTTCGGTTTCGTATGGCCACCCCTACTTTACAGCTGAGGACTTGAGGTCCTATCCCTAAAAAATTCGGATCATAACCCGGACCAAGATGAGTATAAAAAGGTTCGAGCTTTTATTGTCCTTACTTCGTGACTGAATCGACCGCCCTCCGTTCTTTGTTCGATTCAAAATCCCCAAGCCAATTACAGAGAGCATCTTACGCTCCGACTCCGACGCACTCTGCGTGTTACTCTCACACTAGTTCAAGCTTCAATAGGAGCAAGCATGGTGGAGGAGCCTCAGAACGGTAACACGATCCCGGCGGAGAGAGAGGATGAACCGATAGTCGGTCCCGGCCCGGCGCCTAAGGCTCGGCCGAAGCGCCCTCTCCAGTTCGAGCAGGCTTACCTCGACTCCTTACCCTCCGCTCTCATGTATGCCACCTCTTTACTGTTAATAATGCTCCTTAGATTGGGCTTGAATTTTTAATTTGAGAAATTGAATTGTAGGTTTGAATTCCCCACAATCTGTGACAAAGAATGGCTGTGATGAAGTAGATTTGTTAGTTAGCTCTTTATACCTTAAACCCTAAGTGTGTGGCAAATTAGCAAATGTTAATTACTTCTGTTTAGGATACTTTAATCTGTGATGAGTTCAGTGATATTAATCTGTAGGTTTGTTTTTGTTTGTACTATTCCTAAAAAATATGTTCTTTTCTTGATGTGGTGGCATGAACAGGTATGAGAAGAGTTATATGCACCGAGATGTGGTTACTCATGTTGCTGTGTCAGCTGCTGAATTTGTAGTCACTGGAAGTGTTGATGGTAAACTTTCTCATGGCTTGAATGTGCTATATAGGTCTGCCAGTTTTATTATTCATGTTGTCTGCTACATTTGCATTGGTTGCGTAGTATGTTAATGTGATTGGTTATTTGGAAAGTTTTGGCTTGGATTGCCTTGCTGAATTTCTATTAGGACAAGTTTCAAACATTCGGATGAATTAAGCTGGCACTCAGACATTCTTTGTTTGAGCTGATGGTGTTTCCACAACTATAGCTTATCATTTGATTTGGAATCGGTTTCATACTATTTTGACAAGTGTCTAAACACAAGCATGGATGCAACTTTCTTTATCCACAAGAATAATTGTATCAGTAATGCCTCAATAAGAATAAGTTGCATTATACTCTGACCGGTGGTTATCTAGTATGTCATTACGTCATTATCTGGACTGCTGAATTGCTGCATGCTAATCCTCACACTTTCTGATTCGCTCATTTTGGCTGTTTTCAGTTTGTTACATATATATAGATAAGCCTTTGGTTTTTCTCATTTCTCCATGTCTTTTGACCAGGACACTTGAAGTTTTGGAAGAAAAAGCCCATTGGCATTGAATTTGCAAAGCATTTTAGGTCCCACCTTGGTCCCATTGAAGGTCTAGCTGTAAGTTTAACTTTGATGCCTTATTATATGCTTATCATGCCATCTTGCTTTTAGATTGATTACTGCCTTGTCTAATCTACAATGGATTGATTATGAGCATGGAATCAGACTAGTGAAACATACACATCTACATGGATGTGCTTCCTATTTATCCTACTTCTTAAGTATTCTGATTCTGAATGTGGACACATAAAAGATCACATGTTAATTTGCCATTAAATTTCTTGATGTGTTACACATCAACTAAGTTACTCAATAAATGAATGAACTTTCATTTATTTTCTTTCAATCCTGATTGATGGAAGATGTGTTCCAATTAGTTCTTAACTTTTGCCCTTTACTTGTTTAAAAGCTGAGTAACACTATACTTTTATGAGTAAAACCTTTTCTTTTTCTTTACTAATAGACAAGCAAAGCACACTTCAAGGGATTAGGTGGCCCATGCTTTAGGTAGCAAATTGGGTTACAACTTACCAGATTACATAGTAAATGCGAGCCACATTTACTATGTAAAGGCCTGAAAAAAACCGTCTCTGAGGTTCGAAGAAAATTGTTGCCTCATAACGTCAACTTTCTGGCCTCTTTACTCCCTTAAAGATTCCTTTATACCCTTCGCGTCTGAGGGAATTGAAAATTTTCATCCCAGTACCTCTTCCCAAAACCTGATCTCTGAAAAACTTACAACTGCCAGACAATAGGGCAACATGATGCATGGATATTCAGGCTTACATTTGATCCCTAAAAGAATTTCTCCCACAAGGATACTGCCTTGGACAATAAAGCAGCAAACAATTTGATCTCAGTAGCATTTTTATTTATCACACACCAATGGGGTATAAGTGATAAGAAGGCCATTTCTCTGGACAATATCACAGACTTACGAGGTACTTCAGTTCCGAATTGTAAGTAAGGGACTAAAAATAGAAAGAGAATTCCTTTAAGACTCCAACTTCCATAGTCTTCTATCAGGTCTAGATGGAATCAGCAAGATTTCTTCGAACAAGTATGTTTTCGATCCCAACAAAGCCAAAAGTCCCATGAAAGAAGCTTTATTCATCTACCTCTTCATCATTTACTTACCCAGGAAACCCAAAACCCCAGGATTCACACACAATGGTACAGTAGGTATTTTGTGATAGCAACGCATTCTGTGTAATCAAGGAAAGAGGTTACATAATTTTTCCCCCCATCCAACAGTCTTCCCAAAACATTACCCATTTTGCACCCAATCTAACAAAATGGACTTCCGGCTTTGTGTTCTTGAATTCTGAAGTTAATGATCAAGTCCTTATATGTCCAGTTCTTCATACTTCGTGATTTTTGAATTTGTCATGCCATTGCCATTCTCATGATGACTACAGATGACATGACCTGAAAGCATCTGTACTCCTGAGGGTGGTTTGTTTTGTAATGCTTCAGTAGTTCAGTTTACTATGCACCCATTTATTTTGGGCAAGGTAGAAAAAGATTTTCAAATCTTTTTGTTACAGCATTCATGAACCATGACAGGGCTTTGCCATGCAGGTTAGTGCTGATGGTTTGCTTTGCTGTACAATTTCAAATGATCCTTCTGTGAAGATATATGATGTTGTTAACTATGATATGATGGCCATGATTCAAACACCCTTTATTCCTGGTGCTGTTGAGTGGGTCTATAAACAAGGGGATGTCAAAGCTACGCTTGCTATCAGTGATAGAAACTCATCATCCGTACACATTTTTGATGCACGGGCTGGTACAAATCAACCTTTAATATCCAAAAAGGTATTTTGCAACTATTGGATGTTTCATTTCTTTCTTCACCATGATTTTAGTTTTTCCAAACGAGGGGTACATGCATGGTAAATAGTTTAATTAAGTTGTCCCTTCTAGTTTTAACACTTGTTTAATTATCATTTTCCGTAGATACACTTGGGGCCGGTGAAGATCATGAAATACAATCATGAATATGATACAGTAATATCAGCTGATGAGAAGGGAATGATTGAGTATTGGAATCCTGCTACACTTGAGTTTCCAGAGAATGGGTATGTGTCTTACTTTGACCTGTTAATATTATAATTCTCCTTCATCCATATATATTAACACTTAACAGTGAGGATCAAAGAGTTGTATGAAATTTGTGAATCTTTGTTAACAACAGTGCTACAGTTGTAGTCACACTAGAAAAACTTGCCAATTCTTAGTTAACCTTTATCATGGCCAAATTGACTAGAATTTGATGCAAGACTTCTTGGAGACTACTAATAAAATTGCATTAGCTATTCTTTAGAAACTTTGGTGGTGATTCTTATCTTGAACATTTGTATTCTCTAATATATTTCCCCTCTCATTAGCAAATATATCCTTGAATGAAGGACTATCAGGTTCTTAAATATGTGTCCTTCCAAGTAGACATGAATGTCTGTAACCAATCATTTTCATTTGGTGCTTGCAGGATGAAATTCAGATTCAAAAGTGACACAAATCTCTTTGACATTGTGAAATGCAAAACTTCAGTTTCTTCTATTGAGGTATTGTATGCAATCCGTTCCATGTAGTATTCTGTTTGTATGACTGGTTTTTTCATTTTCTTACTTCACTGAGAAAAAAGTACTTATTACCAGCAAATTTCAATTTTTTGTTCTTCAGGTTAGTCCAGATGGCAAACAATTTTCCGTCACTTCACCTGATCGTAGGATACGTGTATTTTGGTTCCTGACTGGTAAAATACGTCGTGTTTATGATGAATCCCTTGAGGTAATGCTTACTTATTATGTTAATTCTTGAGGTTTTGAGAATATTTTGGAGATGCCTTCAGTCAAATATCTTGTCCTTGTCAGGTTGCTCAAGATCTCCAAAGAAGTGAAGTACCTTTGTACCAGCTGGAAGCTATAGACTTTGGTCGAAGAATGGCTGTTGAGAAGGAAATAGAGAAAACAGAAACTGCACCACAGCCGAATGCAGTTTTTGATGAGAGCTCAAATTTTCTTATATATCCAACTCTTCTTGGGATAAAAGTAAGATGATACTATCATTTAATAGGAATATACTTCTCTCCCATAAAAAAATAAAAAGCTTATTATATTATTCTCATATTCAACTTCTGTTTGTAGGTTATAAACTTGCAAACTAATAAAGTTGCCCGCATTCTAGGAAAAGTGGAAAACAATGATAGGTTTTTGAGGATTGCCTTATACCAAGGTGACAGAAGCAGTAAAAAAGTTAGAAAAATTCCTGCAGCTGCAGCAAATGTCAATGAGAGTAAAGAGCCTCTGTCAGATCCCACTCTCATATGCTGTGCCTTCAAGAAACACAGAATATATCTTTTCAGGTACATAAGTACTTTGAACAATTTTAAATACTAGTTGATATTGGTTTTATTTTGTTTTTTGGGCAAGTATGTTCTTTTTGTCAATTGAACTGTTTGGTGATTGTTGCATGGTTGTTGATATCAGATGCGATCTAGGCTCAAATAAGTTAAGATGTCTATGTTATTGATATTTTGTTGATCATATTAACGTCTTAGTGTACTTCATGATAGTTACTAAAGATTAACTTCTTTTTTACTTTATTTATGTATTTATTTATCTATTATATATTCTGGCCGTCTTGGTGTATTTAGTTGGTCTTGTACATTTGACACCATTTCTCAGGGATTGTGATTTGATCTGATTGCTCTTCTTTGTGCTTCTATCAGTCAAAGAGAACCGGAAGAGCCTGAAGATGCAACCAAGGGAAGAGATGTATTTAATGAGAAGCCTCCTGCTGATGAACTCTTGGCTGCCTCTGATATAGGCAAATCAGTCACAACGTCCCTACCTGACAATGTGGTGAGTTACTTTTTATCTTGGACTTTCTATCAGATATGTTTCTACACAAGTACAATTTTTGTAATCAATAGTTAACTCTAACAATTTATCTGGTTGCCATTTGAGAACAAATGTGAAACGTGAGGACAGCATTAGGAATCTCAACTTTGTAAGCTGTAGAAGTTGAATCTCATTTAGAGCTTGGCTGAAATTTCTTTGTTCTCTTCTGTGTGAATCTTTAATTTCAGCAGAACATGTTAGAAATAGGAGTGTGTGGAAGGATAAAGGAAACAGAGAAGGGATCATACAAGTACTTATTTGGTTATGTTCTGCAAGTAAAATAAAGTATAATGGTTGCATTTCATAGTTGAAATCCCTTGTGTTGTGTGCGCATTGTAAAGATTCTTTGGAAATATTTTTCTACATAGGAATGCCATTTCTGTTTTCTTTATGTAAAATAAAGCTAATTTAAGAACCCTTTATACATATGAAGACCAACTGAGTAGTAATGGCTAGGCCCATGGTTTGCTCTCGATTCCTGAGTGCTCTGGGTTTGAACCTGCTCTCAGTGTACCTACATGACTAATTGCTAATTCTTGTCTCCTTAAGACTGTAGGGTTCCCCTTTCAAAGAGAAAAAAATGACAGTAGGGTTCAGCATGGGACTGTGAAGTGGGTTTGCTCAGGGTTTGATTAAAAGAGGAAAGAAAAAAAGAAGAGAAAATCATAGTGAAAATTTTCCTGTACTTTCTACCCAATTTTTTCCTCTTTGGTTATGTTTCAATTGAAGGGTACACTTTCTTTCTTTGTGACTAAACAGTTGTGGCATTTACTAGTTTGGGAACCAACTGCTAATAAAAGGGAATTAGGGCATTTTCTCTTTACTAGATGTGGGGTAAGAAATAGAAAAGAAAAACCTTTTTGTGCATTAGCTATTTAGATGTATATTGGTTTGCATATTAACTTGAAGATACTATGGCTTCAGTAACACCATACTTCACTTGGCTGCATACTTTTAAATTGCAGGTTGTTTGATCATCTGTTTCTTGTTTTTCTTCCCTTGGTTTATTGTTATTTAAAAATACTATATCCTATTTCCCAGATTATGCATACAACAATGGGTGACATACACATGAAGTTGTATCCAGAAGAATGCCCTAAAACTGTGGAGAACTTCACAACGCACTGCCGTAATGGCTATTATGATAACCTCATATTTCATCGCGTCATCAAAGGTTTCATGATACAAACAGGAGATCCTTTGGGAGATGGTACTGGTGGCCAATCTATTTGGGGAAGGGAGTTTGAGGACGAATTTCACAAAAGGTAAATATTTTATCATAGGGAGGGAATCAATTGAGGACCTTCTTGTTAAAGACTAGTTAAAGACTTTCTCCTTAATGGTTTATTACATCCACTTGTCAATCACATTTTTTTCATCTCAACCGTTCAGTTTATAGGTCTATATAAGTAGATCACTTCTACAAATTTTCAGTCAAATTAGTGATCGTTAAGCCATCAAAATAGATCAAATAAATGGATGGTCTAAATATATCAAACAGGAACCACTCAAGTTTATAATCAGTGAATAACATTTATGAATGCCTTAACGATTTTCAATTTGTATGAAAACTTGTAGAGATGATCTACTCATATATATCTACAAATTAGACGGTCAAGATGTGAATATGCGATTGAAAATAGGGTGAAATGAAAAAGTCTTCAACTAGTACTCAACAAGAAGGTCCTTAATAGAACCCCTCCCTTTTATCATATTGTGACTAAAGATTTCTGATATCTTGTTTGGGTGCGTGGCAGTTTTTCAATAGTTCAAGCTGCCAAAAAAAAGAACAAAAAAAAATCTATTTCTATATCTAGTGATATTTTTCTCTTACTCCCTGATGCAACTTGGACAAGAAAATAAATTGGTGCTAACATATATAAACTCTACTCATATTTCTGCGCCCACATAAGAACACTCCACACATGTAATCTCCATTACCCCAACGGACCTTGGTGGTGGCTGAATTTGTTACAACAGTAATTGCTGTAGTGACTAGTGTTTACATATTGCTCTGACTATTATAACTGAAATGTTTGTCGATGTTATGTTTGTGTTCTTTCAGTTTACGACATGATAGGCCTTTTACGGTATCAATGGCAAATGCTGGCCAAAACACAAATGGGTCTCAGTTCTTTATCACAACAGTAGCCACTCCGTGGCTGGACAACAAGCACACAGTTTTTGGAAGAGTGATTAAGGGAATGGATGTTGTTCAGGTATGATTGAGCCTAAGGTTTGACGATAGAGATTTTAATGCATATTTTGATGCCTTAAAGATATTAATTAAATCTGCTTATAACTGGGATAACAACATTTTAGATGGCAGAAGCAAGTTGAAGGTATATGCAAATTGAAGTAATATATCTTGGATCATAGCTGTGATACTCTTTTTCATTCTCTGCAGGCTATAGAAAAAGTGAAGACAAACAAGGATGACAAGCCCCACCAAGATGTGAAAATTCTCAATGTCACTGCCCCCAAGTCTTAAAGCTCATATTGGTAGACCAGTTATCTGTCTGAACATGATGTATCTTGGTGAAATGTTGGGAACAGATTGCATTCAGGTTTTGTGTTATCCATGATTTGACCTGTGGCGGTCACCATTATTTCAGCACTGTAAAAATGAGTAAATTGGAGCTAACAACTGGATGTTGGAAAGTGGACCATGGGAGTATGGATTACATTGTTAGGGAGGAACCAGGTACCCGTTTCACTCTTTAGCACGAAGAGATTTCTGAAGCTGAACTTACTGCCTACCATTGTGTGTGTTTCATAATTTTGTTATATGCACGACTGCTTCATAGTAGATCCCAGCTAAAGTTAAAACATCGCTACAGAAGTGTACTTACCCAGACAGTCCACAGCCATTGATGAATTTTTTTGTTTTGTTGAAAACACGAACCCATCAATTAGAGCTGTGAATCCAAATTGGGGTTTTGGATACAAATTTGGCAGATGTTTGGTAGGCAACTTGGCATGGGTTTGAATCGATTTGGGTTTAAGAAGTCAAGATGAATAGGAGGCATGAGTTCTTGAATGATGGCTATTTCTCAGTTCCTTATTTTTTATCAAATGAATTTATTTGTTTCTCACAAAAAAACTGAAATTATATATTTACATTTTGCTCGTCTTGAAATACCTTAACCCTTATAGTGCACCTTATTGCACCTATTTACTGTACAGGGAGACGAATGTAATTGAACATCGCATCATGTTTCCTACACCTAGTTATTACAATAAACCACGTCCTCACTTTCTTCCAAAAAGAAACTTTTTTTGATCAACATACATTTCATTCAATCAAGGCAAACTACATCATGGAGTTTATATTGACCTCATTAAACCTAGACAAGATCTAGGTAGTGTACCACACTCTGATAGGTATAACACAACTAGCCAACAGATTCAGGAACTAAGATGGACTAGCCACCCCGATACCATTTGCCACCAAATGGTAAGAAAATGATACGAGAGAGCTACTCTAGCTACCTTATGGGCAGCTTTATTACAAACTCGGAATAAAACTCCACTTGCAAGACTTAAAAAGACTAAAATAGTACTTAACTGGTTCAAGAAATGCACATTCGGCACTGAGGTCTTCCTGTGATGAGTTGAGGGCAGTCATGACGTATTGTGCATCTCCCTCCACTTCCAAATTCCAAAATCCAGCAGTTATGCATAAATGAAGTCCACGCATTAGAGCTATGGTCTCACATGCATGGGGCTAATGGAACCAAAACCTGGGCTAGCAAGAACCCCAATGCAAGTACTATGTTCATCCCTAGACACTGCTCCTGTGCCATAAACAACTTTTTGAGCGTCAATTGCCCTATCAATGTTAAGCTTTACCCAACCCGGACTCGGCTTCTTCCATGTAGCAACATCAAAACCTCTCCCTGCATTCAGACTTCTCTTCACCTCCAAACCTGCCCCTGCATCCTCCTTATTCTGCAAATATCTAGAATGCCAAAGGTGCCAAGCGACAACTGCAAACCACTCCAACTCCATCTCCCTAACAACCATGCTAACATGTAGAAATAATCCTAGCATGCCCTTCTCGTTCCATGTTTTGCACACATCTCTTAGGAAAGTCGACCTCTAAATTTTTTTAGCCCACTCACACTCCCAAATAACATGAAGCGCAGTTTCATCATTGCAGCCATAGTTAAAGCACCTTGTTTCCTGACCAATGTGTCTTCTTCTCAATTCGAAACCAGTAAGCAAGTAATTATGGCATGCCCTCTAAAAGAAGACTTTGATTTTATTTGGTAGGTTTAGTCCCAAAGCTTCTTCCATCCTTTCAACAAGTTATCTCCACCACCACTTCCTTCTATCACACCCTCCTTTTCTAGACTTCTCTTGAGCCGCCACCTAATATCCTAACCTTACAGTGTATCTCCCATCTTTAATGTAGTGTCAAATTTGCTATCACAACAATTATTAATAGACAAAAGGATGACTTCGTGATATATGTCGTAGTCGTGTCGTATTATGGCTTATGGGTCCACATAAATTGTGTTGCTTATGCTTGGAGATGTAGTCACATTAGTGACTATCCCCAACAAGTATCCCCGCTCCCTTTGACCCATACATTTTCCTATCCTTTTACCCATCCTCGTATTCAGTCTCTTGTAAACTTCATCCTATTCAGTTACCAGGATCGATTGAAGTATACGTTGGTTTGTTCTCATAGTAAGTTTCCTGTTGCAAACTGGCCATACTATCTTACTCTGAGTTTGGTGGTTCCTTAACTACTCATGTTTCCATATTCTTCGTCAAAAGTCTGTTTATTTCAAAGTTGGTCCAGTATTGTTTTAAATAATTTTAGATTTTTGAAATTTCAGTTTATTCTTCTTCCTTTCCTATTCATGAGTCTATTCAATTGACTTTAAATAATTGGTTCTATGTCAAAAGCTATACTTGATCCTAATCTTGTTCAGTTATCTAAAATGATTGATCTTTCTGTAGAAAATTATTTCTATTGTTATAATCCGTCCCTGAAATCATTTCCTGTTCAGTTGCCTATGCATTTGATCAGAGTTGATGGGTTTGTTATCATAATATGTTCTTGATTCATTTGGAATGTTCAGTACTTGTTTCCCGAATTTAACTCCAGCTGCTTGTTATCAGACTTGTATCCCAAGTCTAAAAGTTCATTTGTAGCATCGTTACCTTCCCTCCCATTTCAGATGTAGTTGCTGGTTTAGAATTTCAGTTATAACGATCTTTATGTCGTACCTACTAAGCATGTGAAGCTCACTTCCCTTTATTTCAATTGCTTTCAGGAAAGAGATGTGGTGATGTTTCTGATATCCCGGAGTTATCTTAAATCAGAGGTCTTAACCAAGTTTTGGTTGCTTGTACTGTTTTTTCTATACTATGTACTGTTGTAATGGTATAGTTCTCAGTATGTATTTTGGAGGTGAACGCCTGGTTTTGCTAGAATGTGAATGTGGTATGCTGCACTGGAATTAACCTGATGTAAATATTGATAGTTTGATACCATGTGATGGACAGCTCTGGAAGTGTAGCGGTCCGGAAGGAGAAACTACAGTGACCATAAATTTAAGCCAATAAGAAGCCAACACGTCCGAAGAACGTGCTGACAACTTATTAACATAAAGTTGTAGGTTTTTTAGTAAGTAAAATAAAATTAAACTTTTAAACTCGAGTGGCACCACAAGAATTTCTTAAAACATCCATAAGAGTTTTTATAATTTCGCAGAAGGTGGACAAATTAATGGTCAATTAAAAACTTTAGTGAACAATAAAAATATTTAGCAGGATTAACAAATCAAGAAGACACATTTGCTGTTTATGTCAAATACTCTGGTAAATAACCTGAAGGATAAAACAGGAAAAGTGAGTACAACTTGGACCAAACATCAAGTAGGAAATGAGGCTCCACACACACACACAACTCTCTCTATCTATCATGTCACAGTATACAGTACCTGCAAACAACCTGTTGTAGGGGTGAGTGTTGTCCTCGCGTGTACACATATAGGCCCACCAATGATACATTTGAAAACCATAAAAGCATATATATATATACATATAGATTTGAGCTCTAAATAAAATCATTTACAAAATCCTTGACACACAAAATCATCATTTTATATCTTTCAGGAAAAACTGTGCAGTATGCTAAAACAGGGGCCAGAGTGCTCAATGAACCATACAGCCTGCAGGATTTCACGGATCTAGGTGGCCAAATCCCAGGTTTGTTTATACAGCAAACCGGGGCCAACTACCTATGCGTCCGAAGACGAATAATAGTGAGAGTGTCCATTTATAGCTAATGCCCAACTACCTATCCCCACTTAAGGCCCGCTTAACTCTGTACAAGACAAACATAAGTGGGAAAATAAAATGAAAAGGTCATTGCCCCTTCGGAGGTTCACGGTCATCGACACCGTAGGAGTACTATATACTAGGTCCAGCCACTCTCAGGCCAAGCACTGGAAATCAGGACAACGGTACTACTTTTCCATCCAATTCATCACATCAAAAATCATTTAGGTCTAGCCTCGAGTTTTCTTGGCCCAATCATAAATCATTTATCACATAATATAAAGAAAGCTTTCCCGAGACATCGACCATGAGCATACAAAAATCATGCACTTTCATATATCAGGCAAAACCACTAACAAAGGGGGTTTAGCTTTCAAACCTGGAATAGCCGTTCCTTACGTAAGCTCCAAGCTTCCAGGAACCCTCTCAGATAAACCGAGGTCACCGCGTAAGCTACTTCGTCCAACGAATCACTACAGAATTAGAGTAGCTTAGCAACCAAGAAACAATAACGGTCATTTTGACCTCAGCATTCCTAGTTTGACCAGGAATGACCACATTGACTAAGTTGACCAACCAATTCTTTTTTAACTCTTTAACCAGGTTCTCCTCTTCAATTCAAGAAATTGGCTTCCAACAGTCTCGTGTTGATTATTCTTTATTTACTCAGGTTCGTGGCAATTCAATTACTGTAGTGTTGCTATATGTGGATGATATGATTATAACAGGAAATAATCTGGAGGCCATTCTTAAGTTGAAGCACTTTCTCAATAATTGTTTCAAAATTAAGGATCTTGGACCTTTGAAATATTTTTTGGGCATAGAAATTGCACGCTTTAAGGCGGAAATTACAATTTGCCAACGGAAATATACGTTGGATATTATGGAGGAAGCAGGATTATTAGGAGTGAAACCAGCGACGGTGCCTATGGAACCTGATTTGGTATTGACAACAAAGGGAAGTGATGCTCTTAAAGATCCTGCTAAATTAAGGCACCCGATTGGGAAGCTGATATACCTAACAATTACTAGACCAGATATCACATTTACAGTTAACACACTTAGCAAATTTATGCAAGAACCGAAATTACATCATTTTAAGGCAGCCCTTCGACTTCTTCATTACTTAAAGTCGGTTCATGGACAAAAATTATTTTTTCCTGCAAAAAATCAGCTTTGTTTGATTGGGTATTGTGACGCAGATTGGGCTAGATGCCCACTCACACGTCGCTCTGTGACAGGGTACTGCGTATTTCTTGGACAATCACTTATCTCATGGAAGAGTAAGAAACAAGCTACTGTCTCTAGATCATCAGCCGAAGCTGAATATTGTTCAATGGCCGCCACTACTTGTGAGCTTTCTTGGCTTAGATACCTGTTAACAGATTTGTGTATACTCCATCCTGAACCAGCAATATTATTCCGCGACAATCAAGTTGTTCTACATATAGCACCAAACCCAGTTTATCATGAGAGAACTAAACACATAGAGTTGGATTGCCACATTGTTCGTGAAAGGATTCAAAAAGGAGAGATCAAAACAGCTTATGTGCCTACTGGTGGTCAAGTAGATGATATGTTTACGAAACCATTATAGGAACCTGCTTTCCACGCATATCTTAGCAAGTTGAGTTATTGATATTCATACTCCAACTTGAGGGGGAGTATGAAAGGAAGGTAATCAGGTCACTAATTCCTTGCATAGATCAATGAGTCTAGAGAAGCAAATGAAGAAAATGGTGGATCTCTACAATCAGATCAGATAAACTAAGAGATCTGATTGTGTGATTAGTTGATGTGATTGTGTGATTAGTTGATTACATATGCCTTTATATATGCAGAAGCTTTTGTAACGAGGCGTGAGAATACAGAATTACATCATTCATACCTTCTTTTCACTTCTTCCTCCGAATTAAGCAAAGCAAATTAAGGCACTTAATGCCGACTCCAAGAACTGGCATCATATATCAATTCAACCTTCAGATCTGAACTTATTTGTTGCAAGCCCAAATGGTATTCTTCTTTATTTATTATTTTTTATTTTTTTAAAAAGGGTAAAACAAGAAATAAAATTTTACAAAAATAAATAGAGGTATGTTTAACAAATTTGAAGGTGTAGCTAGAACTCTCTTTTATACATGCTAATAATATATATTATTTGTAGAAGATGTTTAATTTTGTCTGTATTAATAAAATTGATTGCTTGATAATACTAAAATGTATAAAAGTATGATGTCTTAATTTTGTTCAACCCTTGCAACTTGCGGTTTGAAATACACTAAAAATGCTAGTACTAGGTTCAAATGATATTGATAAATCATGATAGAAGAGAATTTATGCATGAACGAGATTGTAATATACATAAGGACACACGTAGCATCTGTATTATGTTATTAACATGTAATCACATGATTACAATCAATACACTCAATCGAAATAGTCTATTTCATTTGTTGATTATACATTATTTTTAAAATAAGAGAATCAAAACAACAAAAAAACGGGATCAACATGTAGGGAAAAAATTTTGTTGAGAATGATTGATATACATAGCAGCTTTTGTCAGTGATATTCTAGTTTTCTATATTCTAATTGTATTTGGTAGTTAAACAACTTGATGAAACTGAAATCTCCACATACAATTCTATTTTGTCTCTTATTCATTCCGTGTATCATTCTTGATAAATTTCATTTCAAATAAATAAACATGTCTGAGATTGACTTCTCAACTCTCCCGTACCTTTTTCCTCCTATTAGTAAACGTGCCAAAAACTATTCCGATTTTGGACATAACCAAGTACTTAAATATCCATAATATTTTTATTTTTTTACAAGTATTGATATTAATTTTTATATCTTTTCGATATTTTATATATAATCTATTTTTGATCGAATATACAATTTTAATATAATTTTTAATAAAATTTCTACCAATATTCAATATTTTTTCGATATATCCTTTAATTTTTTTTTTTTTTTTTTCAAATAACCGAATTTTCTTAATCATCCAAATTTTAGTCACGCAACATAACAGCTTATTTGAAGCGCAAAGGGGCGTGCTAACCATCGCACCTCAGACACGTAGAGCCCCAGGATTCCAGGAATGAAAGATGATTAGAAAGAAGAAAGAAAAGAAATAAATATCTGCTAGTAATCGCCACCACTCACCAGATCGGAAAAAAAACACAAGAAAAATAAAGAATATAAGCTCTCTCTCTGGTAAACCCTATTTCATTTTGCCTCACAAAACAATTTAATCCAAACAGCACAGAGTTCCTGGAAAAAAGTGAATCCTTGGTCACGCAATCAATGGTTCCTTGCGTGTGAGTCATCCTAGCTTTCATAACACCGACTACTTGTGAGGTAATATTCATCCATTTGTTTTCGCTCTTGAATCTGTTGTCACATAGATTCTTGCTCTTGAATTTGTTGAATTATTCGCCAAGAACCTAAATTATATGATCATCAAATTGCTTGCTTTATGGTTAATTAGTCATATGTTGCAATAAGTTAGTGCAAATTATGATTGGCAGTTCAATTTTCGTTTAGTGGATTGATTATTTGAATTAGCGTTTGTTGAGTATGTCCATGAGTTTCGGAGCATGTTCATATGTAGGTTTAAGAGAAGAGGTATTGATTTTATCAAGTAGTTATGTTTTCGTTATTGTAGAGGTTAAATGCGGGTTTTTGAAGTGGTTGATTTTCTGTGTTAGGATCAATGGCTATTGTGGAAGCTGCTCAGCAACTTTTATACGGGGGAGTTGGTCGCCTCGGCTGTTTTGATCCATTTCTAAGCAATGTGAATGGGGTGATTTCTGTTAATTCTGGTGTAAATAATGCACTGAAGAGGAGTTCAGTGCGTGTGCAGGTTCATAATTGTTCGAGAGATCAACGGGATTGCAGGGGGGTTGGTCCCTTTCAGAGTACAAGTGGTGCTTCTCATAGGTTGGAATCTATGAGGTACAACTGCCAGCGGGTTGATAGTTTGAGCGCAGGAACTGCTGAAGATCAGCGGAGGACTTTGTTTGTGGATGAATCAGATAAGGTGAAGTCAGTTCCTCATAGTGGTACACCCAGTTCAGATGTTAATGAATACAAAGTGGATCAACCACTGGACCATGGAAATGGGGGTTTTGGGTTGAATGGTAAGCCGGCTGCAGCTGCAATAGATGAAAATTCTTCAAAGAAGATTGAGGAGGAAGCTTGGACATTGCTTAGAAACTCCATGGTCTATTATTGTAACAATCCTATTGGAACCATTGCTGCTAATGACCCAAGTTGCCCCAGTACTCTGAACTACGATCAGGTCTTTATTCGTGATTTTATACCTTCTGGGATAGCCTTCCTTTTAAAGGGGGAGTATGATATCGTGCGGAACTTCATTCTTCATACCCTTCAGTTGCAGGTATATCTCAGTATCCTTATTGACCTTTACAAACCTGCTTGATTCTAGTTCAGCTTTTGGAATTCTGTTTTAATATTTTGGTCCCAGTAAGTATCTCCCCCTTTTCTCGTATATGTCTCTTGTCTAACGCCTTTCCTTAAAGATATTCTGTACTTAATTCAGTTTAGTGTGTATGATCACGCAAGTACTTCAGCTGTAAGTTTAGGTAAATGGATTTTGTGATTAAAGGATGCATTCACCACAATCTAAAAAATATAGAATTGCTTATAAAATCCTGGCATCCCTTTATTATGATAAACCAAAATTAGTGGACCACTCTTTAGTTCTTTATACAGGTCAAATCAAACCAGTTAACCCTATGATGCACTAGTACAGGTAAGGGACACGGGTACGAGTACGATTCGATACGCGGATACGTTTTTTCTCACAAAAATAGGATACGGGTACGTTTTGATACTATATATATTTAATAAAATTTGAAAAGATATAGATAATTTTAAAGGCAAATAACACTAAAGTACCCTAATTTTAATAGATCTATCCCACAAAAAATTACAATAATAAATAAATTCTAAAAATCTAATCTAAATCATCTAATTAAGGAAAAAAACAGAAGGATATTTGATTATAATAGTGGAAGAGTTCAAACAGCACAGTGATTCCAACAAATTAGATAAGATGTTAGTACAAAAAGTCAACAATCAACATATCAATTTGGTCAAAAGTTCCCTAAATGGTCTACCATACGTTTGACATATCTTGCTACGTATCTGAGGCGTATCCTGGGTACCGTATCGGATACAGGTATGATACAACATTCAAAAATTTCTGCCATATCCATGCATCATAGGTATAACCAACCTGGGACAGACTACAAAATATAGGATCTATACACTCATAGACATAGCATGTTTCTACAACAAGCGGGGCATTCTTTAAGCACGGATGCATAACCCAGTTTCTGGCACCAGTAACTAGTAGGCTGCCATTGCAATTTTGACTAGTATTCTGCCTTGCTTTCTCCCTCCCCTCCTCCTTTCAGCCGAGCTAAAACTTGATGGGCAACAACCCTCCTTTGAAGCTACATTGGTTCTCAGCATTCCTCTAGTGTTGCTTGCTTCTGCCTCAAACACTTTTGGTTTTCCGATCACCAGTTGTTGGAAAGCTGATAAGTGAACTTCCATACAGATTCTATTCGGAATAGTTATATGTCCATCAGTCCATGTGTATTCCTATTGATGTTTAATTCATATTAAAAACTAAATAACATATATCCTAGGGCCTTTAATTGTTCTCTCTTCCTTCTGTCAATCTACTATTAACAGTATTGATTCGCTGCTCAACTAGTTGTTTTTGCCCATTTTAAATGTTTTTGAAGTCTACAGTTCAGGCGTATTTTATCATCCACACTTTTTTTTGAATACGGGTTAGAGCTCTGCCTACTGGGGAAGGCTTTGCTCTACATCCCGGCTATTATTAATGGGAAATAATTGAGAACGATCATACAAAGAGGGGGACATACGGCCTAAACCTCTTGTAGCTGTAAAAACATCCTCACAGAGTGCATCCTGGATAATCACAGGTGCCTCCTCTAAACAATACTCATCCAAATACGAGTAACTGTCAAGATGAGCCAATCTATGGGCAACACCATTTGCTTCACGATAAATTGATTGTATTTTGGTTGAAGGGATACTATGGAAGTAAGCCTTGCAATCTTCCACAATACAACCAGAGTCAGAACGGTCCTCCGCCTCACTACTCAATGTTTCAATAACTCGGGCAGTCTGTTTCAATGTCAACATGTCCATAACCCTGGTGAATGACGAGTAGGAATCCTGCCCTAAGCGCTTCAATCTCCATCTGGAACGCAGAAAGGGCACGGGAAAACGGCCGTGCAATAGCTGCAACAAAATTACCCTCATCTCTAATAATCGCCCCTATTCCTCCACATCTATTACCCTCACAGAAAGCACCGTCAACATTTAGCTTGAGCCTACCTCTCGGTGGGAGCTGCCATGAAGTGTGAACCCGAGGTGATTTACCACCCTGATTTTCCATACTTTAGATTTAAGGATATTTGGGAAGAAAAATAGCATGCCTTGTTTTTTGGATGTTCTCTTAAGAGTTTGAGCTATTTTATAGATGCTGAATTTGCATTGTATGATTTAGTTTGTTTCTTATATTCACTGCTGTTCACAGAGCTGGGAGAAAACCATGGATTGTTATAGTCCTGGTCAAGGACTGATGCCTGCCAGTTTTAAGGTTCGCACTGTTCCACTCGAAGGTGATGACTATGCAACTGAAGATGTGTTAGATCCTGACTTTGGTGAAGCCGCTATAGGCCGTGTTGCCCCTGTTGACTCTGGTAGGGATATAAAATTTAAAACATTTTTTTTTGAAAATTAAATTTTATATCATTTTTATTCTGTTAGGATCCAAAACAATAAGGGCATCTCTAGTTTTGAGTGGTGGGTGGATTATATTCTGATCTTGTTCATGATTGAAAATTTTAGTTTATCTCATACATGATGGCTAAGACTTGTGCTTTGTGGTCTAGGGTTATGGTGGATTATCTTGTTACGAGCTTATGGAAAATGTTCTGGAGATCTTTCAGTGCAAGAGAGAGTTGATGTACAAACCGGGATAAAAATGATTTTAAAGCTGTGTCTTGCGGATGGTTTTGATATGTTTCCAACACTGCTGGTCACAGATGGTTCTTGCATGATAGATCGACGGATGGGAATTCATGGTCATCCTTTGGAGATTCAGGCAAGTTATTTCTTTTAATAACTTTTTCACAAGCCCCTTTAAAATGGATTCTGTCATCTTCTTGTGCTTATGTGGTGTGATGTCTCACCACCTGTTTTCTTGCTTACTTGTCAGGTGGTATTTTATTTATTTATTTATTATTATTGTCTAGCCGGTCTTTGTTTCACATTCGAATGTCTGAAATAGTTGATAATAATAATGAAAACTGAGGATAGAAGGGCATTTTAAATTTTTAGCACATGAATGATAGGTAATTTAAGCATGAGAAATAGTATAAAAGCCTTCTAGCTATTGGTATTGTCAAATTATAAATGGGTTCATTCTCAAAGCATGCATACCAAAGGGGGGAACTGAAAGAGCGGTTTGCTATCCTCTCTGAAAGCTAACATTCCTCCAAAATAAATGCTACCTCAGAGTAAGCCCAATTTGTTATACATCAGTCCTACAACTTTGATGGCCATTGGGGTGCTTCCCCTTTCACTCATCTTTTTCATATTTCCCTGTTTTTTGGAAGTGCAAGCCTTTCTCTATACTTGGCTCATCTGCATTGATATTCATAAACTGTCAAAAGCTGAGGGGTTTATACGCATCTGTGTGCTGTCATACATGATCTATTATTATGTATTCTTTTGGTATTATAAGAGACAACTGACGCATTTACTTGTAGGCACTGTTCTATTCCGCATTACTCGGAGCACGTGAAATGCTGGCTCCAGAGGATGCATCAGCTGACCTCATGCAAGCGCTTAAAAATCGTCTGGTTGCTTTATCCTTTCATATCAGAGAATATTACTGGATTGACATGAGAAAGCTCAATGAAATTTACCGATACAAGACAGAGGAATACTCATATGATGCTGTTAATAAGTTTAATATCTACCCAGATCAGATTCCATCATGGCTTGTGGACTTTATGCCCAGTAAAGGAGGCTATTTGATTGGTAACCTGCAGCCCGCTCACATGGACTTTCGTTTCTTTTCTCTTGGAAACTTGTGGTCTATTGTAAGTAGTCTTGCAACATTGGAGCAGTCTCATGCTATATTGGATCTTATTGATGCAAAATGGGAGGAATTGGTGGCAGACATGCCCTTTAAAATATGTTATCCTGCTCTAGAAGGCCGGGAATGGCAAATCATCACAGGCAGTGATCCCAAAAACACGTAATGTGCATCTACTTTTATTTTTGAACTTTTCTTTCCCGTTCAAATACTCAACTTTTACTTAATTTTATTTTGTAGTCCCTGGTCTTACCATAATGGAGGTTCTTGGCCAACATTACTTTGGCAGGTTAGACTTCTATCTGCATTAAAATGCTAAGAATGTTTCTTTTCTTGATCTTGATTTGCACTTTGGGTTTTTAATTCCTTATTATGCCTGCTTTAAGCCAGTTTAGTTCTCTAATTATTATCCTTATTAACTTGAACTGTTTATCTCTTGGGTACATATACCATCATTTGGAACTTTATAATTATTGATCTTCCTTTGGATGTTATCATTGATAATGCGGGGAGTCCAGACACCCTGTTTTTAGTTCGAGTTAGATCAAGGTTGGTATTCTTCAGAGCAGGCACGGAACCAGGGGTATGCTAGGCTATGCTGTAGCCTACCCCAAATTTTATACTTGCAAAACTTCAATATATACATACTGTAACAAGCTGCCCAAAAAAAGTTCATTTATATATACAGCAAAACCTCTACTTACTGAAGGAAAAAACCCTCTACTACAAACTCTTTTGAATCGTAGTTTTCTATGCTATTAAGGATTCCACTCTTATATGTACCACCAAGGCACCAACCCATTTCTTCTTTGTGTTGTTTTTAAGGTTAGCATAACAAGAATCATGCTCATTGACTATGGTGTATTCATAGTTAGATTTAGTTCCGGGTTTTACTTTATTAATTGATCAATAAAAAAATCCTACCTTAAAAGTTTTGATAAAAGTGAATTCATAATTTCATAAAAATGTTGTCGTTGTGATTCCAAATTCGGATTAACAATAACTTGTTAGAGCCATGTTTTAAAGTGTCATCCACTTAAAGATACTACATCATACTAAAATAGACTTGAATTTTTCATATTGACAACATAAGATAAATCTAGCATACCCTGATTCTAATTCCTGGTTCCGTCATTCGGATTAACAATAACTTGTTAGAGCCATGTTTTAAAGTGTCATCCACTTAAAGATACTCCATCATAATAAAATAGACTTGAATTTTTCATATTGACAACGTAAGATAATTCTAGCATACCCTGATTCTAATTCCTGGTTCCGTCACTGCTTCAGTACATCATGGTTTTAACTCAGCTATGTCCCGTACTAGAATTGTAGATTTAACAGTCACTATGCTATACGGCTATACCATACTATGTTTTAGAGAGTTGCAGAGGCTGCTCATTCTTAACATTGGCTAGGACTAGTGATGAAAGTGGGGATATGTGATTAAATAGGATTGTGCATGCAGTTTCAGAAACATTACCTGTTACTTATTTACCAAGAAAAAAAAGAGAAGAAAATACTTATGACACCTTGTACTTTACCTCTAAAATCACTTACATCCTTTCGTTTTTAATTTAAATTGGTATACCCCCATACTTTTAAATTTTTGACTGGATTGCCTTTGCCATCAATTGACCATCAAAAAAGACCATTAAGTTACTTAACGACTAAATTGCCGTTATTAACAATTATTTTTATTTTTTTCCTCTATTTCGTAATTTTTTTTCCTATTTCTCAAAAATAATATTAGAAAAAAAATAAATAAAAGTAGAAAGGAAAGAATACAATTGATTTTTAATAGGAAAAATAAAACTGATTTTCAATAGAAGAACTAAAATTGATTTTAATAGAAAAATAAAAATTGTATTTCGATAGAAAAAATAAAATTGTTTTTTAATAGATGAAGAAAATTGATTTAAAAGGAAACAATTAAATTGATTTTATATAGAAAAAATAAAAATTGATTTTTAATAGAAGAAGGAAATTTGATATTACAAATTGTTTTTTAATATTTGGAAAGAGAAATAGAAAAAATAAAAAATAACTGTTTACAAGGGCATTTTAGTCATTTTAAGTAATTAAACGATCTTTTTTGACGTCAAGGGCAAACCAGTTGAGAATTTAAAAGTATATAGGTACACGAGTTTAAATTGAAAAATGAGGGACGTAACTGATATTAGGGTAAAGTACGGTGTCACAAGTATGTTCTCCAAACAAAAATCACTTGACATATTCATCTCTTGGTATTGTCCTCCAACACCTTTCTCTCTTGAAATGAATCAGTGTATCCTCTGTATGATGCGAGGCTCATGCTTTCTTCAGAACAAGGTCACATAGCTCTGTTGCAAGTGAAAGACACTTTGCACAAACATAAAAACATGACTGCAAAATTGTTTACTATAGCATGCTATGACCGGAAGGAGTGTGTCTTGACCTTGGGTGGGTATTAATATCAGATATTGATGATGGGTAGGACATACAAAGGGGGCGAGCAACATGCATTAACATGCTAGATTTTCTGTTCATGTTTATTTACCCTAGCATATAGCAGTGACTGGGTTATTTTTGTCACTAACACAATTATGGGGATTGTTTCAGCTCACTGTGGCTTGCATAAAGCTTGACAGACCAGAAATTGCATCAAAAGCTATCAAACTAGCAGAGAAACACTTATCTCAAGATAAGTGGCCTGAATATTATGACACCAAACGAGCAAGATTTATTGGAAAACAAGCACAGCTGTATCAGACTTGGTCGGTTGCTGGGTACCTTGTAGCAAAGCTCCTCCTCGATAACCCAAGTGCAGCAAAGAACATTGTGAATGAAGAAGATTCAGAGCTTGTAAATGCATTTTCTTGCATGATAAGTTCTAACCCAAGAAGGAAACGTAATTGGAAGAAACAGATATTAGTATGAAGGCAAGGAAAGAATACTCGAACACTAATTAATCGACTACGAAGCCACTGCGATTTGAAGCATGGGACAGAATTATAAATTAGTTCTACTGCAACTGGTGAAATTCATTTTAAATCTCACCTAGCTGAAACATTCCAGTGAGTAGCAGTGGCTTCATGAGGGAACAGGGGCCCTTTGTGAAGTGGATTATATATAGTGCACTTCCGCATTTTCTTTGTCATGATGCGGTACAGAAAATCAGTATTGGACAATTCTATACGTGACCAAGGCAGAGGAATTCTTGTAATTGATTACTTCATTATTCGCTTCCTCTTCTTATTCCTATATTTAAGATATCCAAATATAAATCAAATAATTACAGAAGTCCTGGTTCAGATCTCATTATATATATTTATATAGCTGTTCCGGTGCGGATGTTCGCATTTTTTTTAAAAATGCGGACTTTTTGTAATTTTATCCTACTTTTCGATCATGATTTCTCATTTTAACCGCTCACAATGTAGAAATATGTGAGCAGATTATCTTTATAAAATTTTAGCAAATTTAGAGATCATTAAGACATCTAAAATGAATCAAAACTATGAACGTAATAAAACTGTTCAATCAGAATCGTTAGATTTTTCTGTTTTAAATCACATATTTGAATACCTTAACGATCTCTAAATTAAATGAAATTTTGTAAGGATGATTTACTCACATATATCTACATTGTGAACGGTTAAGATGAGAAATCATGATCGAAAAGTGGATGAAATTGCAAAAATCCGCATTTTTTTTTAAAATGCGGACTTCCGCACCTGATCCGCATCGTGTATATATATGTATATATATATATTTATAAAAGTATTCTGATTTCACATCACATATTTGAATACCTTAACGATCTCCAAATTAAATGAAATTTTGTAGGGATGATTTACTCACATATATCTATATTGTGAACGGTTAAGATGAGAAATCATGATCGAAAAGTGGATGAAATTGCAAAAATCCGTATTTTTTAAAAAATGCGGACTTCCGCACCTGATCCGCATCGTGTGTGTGTGTGTATATATTTATAAAAGTATTCTGATTTCACACACGATTGACAGCCTGATTTTGGTTCTTCACAGTTCACATTATTCTTCAATGCAAACTTAAGTTTATGAAACAGCAGAGAATTGCACTTGAGAAAGTCGCAAGAGTTTTTGATGCCCTGGAATGCTGCAATACAGTATGGGGACCAATCAACGTCCTTTGCTGTTGGTCTTCTGAGAGCCTTAAACAAATGAGTGCATTTGTCGGTCAATCGACCAATGAATCGAGACAGCGATGTCAAGCACCCTTAGAGCACCTCTATCTCTTTCTTTTTTTGGGATATGCATATCCATTATCGCCTTAACCTTTTTCGGAGTAGCATGGACCCCTTTTTTTCTAACCATGTATCCTAAGAACTTGGTGTCTGTAACACTAAAATAGCACTTGGCCAGGTTCAAACGCATACTATATTGGAGAATAATGGTGAAAATGGTTTGTGACTGACATGATCAACAACCTGTTTACTTTTCACAAGCATATCATCTATATAAACCTCAATGATTTTGCACAGATGTTCCATGGACATTTTTATGCAAAGTCGCATCCATGTGACACCAGCGTTCTTGAGACCAAAAGACATATTGTAGCAGTAGATACCTTTATCCGTTATGAAACTCTTGACCTCTTGATTTGACTCCTTCATAAGGATTTGGTTGTAGCCGGCAGGCGTCCATCATACTCAATAGTTGATGTCCTGCTGTAGAATCGATCAACTGGTTGATTGTGGGAAGCAAAAATGAATCATTTGGGCAAGCTTTGTTGAGGTCCTTATAATCAACACACATTCTCCATTTCTTGTTCGCTTTCTGGACCATCACGACACTGGCAAACCATGTGGGATAGTGAAGTTGGCGAATAAATGCTCGTTCTTGGAGCTTCACTACTTCTTGCTTCATAGCGGAATATTTTTCTTGGTTGAACGCCCTTCGCTTTTGCTTCAGTGGGTGGGCAGATGGCTTGATAGCAAGCTCATGCTCAATCACATCTTTTGAAATTCCTGGCATGTCGCTATATGACCAAGCAAATGCTTGAGCGGTTTATCCGAGGAATTGAGTTAGTTGCTCTGCAATGACGGGTTCCAACTATGCTCTTATGTTGACCATTCTCTCGGGAAACTCTTCAGAGTTGCATATCACTCTTTCTAACGTCTCTTGATCAACTGGCGTGTTAGGGGAGTACTTCTTGTCCTGCTCTGTTGGGTCATCAACTTTGTCAATTAACTCATTTCCTTCAGTAACTACTAAGATTTCTCTTCATTTTCTGGATTGAAGAATGGAGATCATGTAGCATTCCTTGGCCACAGTGTGGATTCCTCTAGCCATAATTATATCTCGTAATTATAAATTTCATCTTATTTAGGGTTAGGCACCCTAAGATAGTGTTATAGGAGCTATAACAGTCCACGATAATGAACTCGCAATCCATCTTGGTTGTGCAAGGGGCGGTTCCTAGTTGTACCATCACCATATCTGACCCCATTGGTTGCACAATATCACCAGGCTATATTCACCAGCGAGGACAATGTCACAAAGGAATGGATCATCACATGGCCCGTTAACGTCGTGCTCTTCTTCCTCTATGAATGCAATAGGGTGATACCCTTGCTTGGTTATCCTTACCGTCTTGTCATATGCCATGTGATTGGCACTTCTTGGATGATTTTCTCTAGCGTATCATTTTTGGATGTATTGGACATATTGGTCAATCATGTTGATTCTTCTTAACCCAACATTTTCCACCACGGGCGCTCTATGACTTTGCTTGTTGTGCCCTCCAAGTTTTTCATCTCGCTACATGTTGTCAACCAGATCCTGCAATTAATAACAATCGTTCGTCTCGTGATGGGTATCCTCATCATACTTACACCACTGGTCTGGCCTTCGCTTATCATGATATTGCATTGGTTAAGGACGAGGGAGTTGATGTTTGTGTTTCTCAAGGCGTCTTCGTACATGCCAAGTGAAATGGCATGGACCTCCTGGTTTCTTGCATTGTTTGCCTTATCATCTCTATCTCGCCTTTCTGTCCAACTTCGAGACTGCTTGTCATTCAATTGATTGACTTTTAGACGCTTGTCACTTTTTGGCTTGTCCCCTTGCCATTCTCTGTAGGATTCCTGATTTCGCGACACATATGGCTCTATCAGGGCCTGAACTTTGGGGGCGGCTATGTTGCCTTTCTGAATAGGCTGGAGTAGACCCTTCTCATTTTCGCCCCATGTGGCGTATTCTGCCTATGACGTCTTTATGACATCTACTAGGACTTCATCATAACTAGCATCTCTAAATTTTTTGCATAATCAACATAGGTACTTCCATTTTATGATTCCTTCCTTAAAGGCGATCAGACACAAAGTTTTGCTGAAGTCTCGACATTTGGATGTTGCTGCCTGCCAGTGTATGACGAAAGAGTGAAATGTCTCTCCTTTAGACTGTTTGACTTGGAATAACTGATCTGCCTTATGTTCTTATATGGCGTTGAGTATGAACCTGGTGAAGAAGACATGAGTCAGGTTATTGAACGAATCCACCGAATCAGCGGGTTGTTTGAAGAATCAATTAATAGCTTCCTCTTCAAGGGTTTTACAGAACAACTGACATAGAGTGACATCGTCATATCGCCTTTCACTGGTAACCTTTCTGAATCCATCCATGTGAGCAAAATGACAGCTTTGTCTCGTTTAAGTGGGCAATTTTAAGCCTTTGAAATTTGCTGGTCGATTTGAATGGCGAATTCTCCTTGTAAATGGTCCTGATCGCGTCGTGAAGAGGGGGCGACTCTTCTGGAATCTATTTGCTCAGTTAGTGTTTGCTCTATTTCTGTTGATTTTATCATCCATTGCGCCCCTACTTTGACTTGCCAGTGCTGAGATTCTGGGTTGGCGGCCCTCTCCTTGATACTTACTGGCGACAAAAGACGTTGACCCCTAGCTCGTCCTGTACAAGGGGATAATCAAAGTGCACCACCCTCTGGCTTCCACGTACAGTCATTTGCCCTCTGTTTCCCGTTGACTGAGAACTATTTGTAACTGAATCACTTTCTCATGAGCCTTCCCTTCTTTTTTTTCCTCGCCTTCAGAAGGCTGAATTCTCTTTCTAGCCCGAGTCTCGCCTTCTTCTCCTACTGGAGGTCATTGATGACCAATGCTAATTTAGTGACATCGTTGCTGACTACCGGTCTTCTACCTTCCGCAGTAGAAGGAACAATTGTCTGTGATGACGACTCTAGAGCATTCGCTTCAAGGGGCGTGATCCCAAAACTTAGTCTCCTTATGGCGTTGAATACATCTGGGGATGCTTGATTGCTGTCGTCGTTAGCCATGGAGAATTGACGTGAAGAACTTCTTGCTCAATGTTCCCACAGACGACGACAATGTTGGAACAATGTTTGTACCACTCGGTGACACATGTGTGCAATGTGTGTGGTATGGACTTATGGCGATATGTGATGGATTTGATAGAGAATTGTGGATAACAAGAGATCTATAGTGGTTAAAGCTACACCACTTAACTTATATTAGAATTTGGATGACGAATCGTCTTCTTCTAGTGTTACAAAACGCTATCAACTGTTACAGAATTCTATCTAGTGTATGTTTTATCTACTCAATCTCAACATCCCTTTTAAGAAGGATGAAGTCTCTTATTTATAGGAAGAGGAGACTCATTCCTTTTACATATCTCCGATGTGAGAATACATATCCGAAACGTGTTATGTGGGCCATGTTTGTGAGGTCGGCAGTATGACTTTTCGGTGCCCGATTAGCAAATTCTGAATGTCGTTACGTAGCTTGTATAACAACTTCGTGATTTATGTCATTGTCGAGTCTTGTTATGATTTGTGGACTCACGTATATGATGTTACTTATGCTTGATGATGAAGACGGATAATGCATACTCCAACAACCTGTTCATACAGTGATAGATTTCGAGTGGTCATCTTCTATTAGTACGTTATAAAATTGGAGGCAGATCCATGAATTTGCATTATTGTTAGTCATAACTACTATTTACTTCAATGGTTGGAAACACAGAGAGACAGCTTTCTGCATTTGGTATCAGCTCCTTTAAGATTGGACTTTACTCTGCAAACCGATTCAATGAAGTCAGTCTTTACCTACACATAACACAAAGATGATTGAGTTATCAATTCATGTTTGTATATAGCTTGAAAGATTTGTGTAACTTGACGTAAAAGATGATTGATTTCCCTGGAGGAAGTTCTTGTGGAGGACATTTTCCTTCGGCCTCCTCAGCATGTTTAGCTGATGACTTCTTTTTTTTAGTACATAAAAGTTTAGGTAAGAGGGAGACTTCCCTATATTATCAGGGTCAGGGCAAACTTGCGATTTTAGCCCGAAGGCTTTCGAATTTATAACAAAAGAGAGGAATTTCACCTACATTTGAAGAGAGGTGGTACCCTCAGTTGGAGGCCCGGAGACATGCTTCAAGGAGACCACACCCAATGTTCTAAATATCGGGATATATCGCCGATATATCGGTCATATTTAGAATCCGAGAGGATAAATGACATATCGTCTAAATTTATCGGTCAATGACATATATCGGGTCAAACTGAGTTTGACCCGATATATCGATGAGTTTTTTAATTGGGCTATGTTTTTTTTAATTGGGCTCTGTTTTTTTAATTGATACGTTTAGGGTTCATCTCCACCCCAGATTGCTTCAGTTCCTCTTTTTCATTCTTTTGTTTTCGTTGATCTCTTTCTTCTGGTTTATAGCTGGTTTTCTTGATTCAAATGATCAATCCAAAACGCCTATAATTTAAACCCTTCCAGGTATGGGTGGTTGAATCAAAGGAGAACAGAGGTATTGCTCACGGTTATTGAACAACCTACCTCTTAGTCTCCTGTTTAAGATCCCTCCAAAACGAATACAAAAATCCTTAGACTACAATTCTCATTGTCCGAAGTGGGTAGTGAAATACCACCCTTGAGTGAAATCCGAGAGGTAAGAGAGCTTTATGAAGATGATTTTGTCTCGGAAGATGAGGATGAAGATAATAGGGATGATGAGTTTGAGTTTGAATTCGATGATGATAGAGTTTATGATGCATGATCATCTCAATCTATCTTGTTAGCACCTATTTTTATTAGTTTGTATTTAGTAGTTAATATTATTTATGTATTTTCATTGTCAAAACAATCAAATGTTTTTTTTTCTAGTTTAATTGGTACATTTTGAAATTTAAGTTTTAATTTCTCAAGCATTTTGAAGTATATGTTTATAAATATATTAAATTTAATTAAAAATTAGCAAATCCGATATAATTCGATATATCTCGATATATCCTTCTTTTACAAAACCGATATGATGCTGATAACAGTTATTTAGACCATTGTCCACACTCTCACCCAGCAGCCTGAAGACTCAAAACATTTTACAGATTACCCACCAATGAAGGATTGTTGGTAACAAGGATCGAACCTGTGTGGGTTTACACCTCAAGTCCGTCCTTTGCTAACTGAACAAACCCTCATTGACTGATGACTTTGCTCAGATCTTTGCTTTTACCTTTTTCCAACAGTTAGTAACTATGCATATATGAAAAAATCAATCAATATCTTAGTTCTTATTCCCAATAAATCCGGTTGGTCACATAAATTTTCATCCACCCCTCTGCTTATTCTATGCAGTCTTCACCGACAAAATCTAACTTTCCCAAAAGTTTATGTTCATTTTACTATCCATGTTGGTCTTCATTCATAAATGTTTTCCCACATAATGTAATAAATAATTTCTCAAAATAATGCTAGCTTTAGTAAATGTTATCCAATTATAGATGGGAGATGTACTAAAAACTTAAGTTGACATAGGCTGTCAAATTTCAAATCCTCTCATTTATTCTAACTCCATGCAATGTTCACTTCATATGAATGTTAAAACAACCGGAATTTTAGATGTAAACGTTAGTTACATACGAAATGAGCAGATACACAAACGGTCATTTACGCATCATTTTCTCCTTTAACACATCTTTGTTTAGCCACTAGCACAATCCTAGACATAAACACGACATGTAAAATGAAATCTAACAAAAACAAAGATTTGATACTCAATGTTCTAAAAAATGTTAGACAGATGTCGGGTGAACAACCGGTAACTAGTGTCTAGACAAAATGATCAGAGAATTAATTAATTTTTTAATTTTATAATAAAACGGTGAAACATCGTCTAGACACGAAAATTAAACGAAATTGTTTGAGAATTGTCGTTTTAGGAGTGTTTGAACCAGCTGAAAGAAATAACGTCTAAAAGGAGGTCACCAGAATTCAGATGCAGTGCAGCTAGTCAACTCACGTCTCTTTCTCCTCTCTCTCTGACAGCACCACTACCTTCCAAAACACAGCAAACAGACCTCTAAATGACCCTTCTACCCTTCCCTCCTCTTCCTCATTTCTAAACAGCAATGGAAGAACGCCCTCACCTTTGACTCTCTCTCTCTCACCCTCAGACTCATCCGATGGACTCCACCGCACCGGAATGCACCCCGCCTCCCTCCGGCGAGCTGGATCCGCCTCCCGCCGGCTTCTCCGCTTCCCGTTCCGGTGGGGCCAGGTACAAGCTCATGTCGCCGGCGAAGCTCCCGATCTCGAGGTCCCCTTGCCTCACCATCCCTCCGGGACTCACTCCGACGTCGTTTCTTGAATCGCCGGTGCTCCTCTCCAACATGAAGGTCAGCTCCCCTCCGACGTCGTTTTGTGTTCTCTGCTTTCTAATATTGAACTCAGGCCACAAAAGGCAAATGCTCTTTTCGAATCTTAGGCTCTGTTTGGTTGCCTTACAATTAGAATAAGCAGCTCAAGTAATCGGAATTTGGAAGTTAAAAAAATTGTTTTGCATTTTTTTAACCCGTTTTGGTTTCGTTCACATTTGTGGGTGGCCATAATTGTTTGAAATATGATTCGGATTACTATTTTTGTTTGTTTACGTCTTTGATTTAGTTTAATGGGATAGCTGGGAATGCTAGATTTTTAGTGTGATGGGAGTGAGATTTTATGTGATGGGACCTTAAGATTCTGATGCTTTTTTCTTCTAGAGTAATGTAATGTTGGGGGTATTTGGGTGGTTTTCTCTTTATGCTCGAATGGATTGTTTCGAAAGCAATAGCTTTTCGCAATATTGCAACTCACCCTGAATTTATCTGGTCGTTTTTATGATATTTTCAGTGTTGTTTTTTCACATAATGAATCTTTCTTGCGTCTTTTCTTTTCTGCTTTGTTTGGTGGGTTTTAAACTTTTAGAGTTTTGTCTTTGTTTAACGGTTGCAGTGGATGCAAGTACTTCAAAAACATTTCCTGTTGTGTATGTGGAATAAGGAATAGATGCATCATCAAGGAGGAATAGGAAGTCTAGAAAGATAGTGGGTAAAGGTGCTGACAACAGTCGCGATTGTCAGGTGTTTTTATTGATGCACTTGGCCCTTCATCTTGCTAATTTTGATTGCAGATGATTGTCCCTGTTCAAAGGATACTGCAAAATCTTGAGTTATATGGGTAAACAATCTGACGGTTTAGCTCTTGCCTCTTGTAATGGTCAGTTTAGGAAGTTATGGTCTTTTCTACTTTCATTTGTCTAAGTGATTCTTTGGCGAGGCTAAAGCTTGTTAGAGGAAAGTTGTTAGTCTAAGATAGTTAGTCAAGTTGAATATCTATTGACTGATGCTTATTAGAAGGTCCCCCGTGATTGTTAGAGTTTTCTGTTATTGAACAGTATGTACCAATCTCTAGTTGGTCGATGTAAAGGCCTTTAATCATGCAGTAATAACTCATATGCCTGCATCTTCTTCTCAATTTTCTTTTCCTATTGTTTCACCAAGTGTTTGTTGATTCTGTATTTTTAGATCTTTTATGTTTCTTGTCATCACTTGCCACCACTGGTTAATCAAAAGTAACTTTGCTGTCTTTCAGGCAGAACCATCTCCAACTACTGGATCGTTTTTGAATCCTGAGATGGCCTTTGGTACTGCAAGTTCTACATGTTCGGGAACCATGGTTTGCTCTGATGAAAGAAACTCTGGAAGCTTCGAGTTTAAGCCCCATTCTAAATTGAATATGGTAATTTGCTTTATCGCTTTATAGCTGGAAACTTGAGATATTATGTGTCATTTATTTGAAAATATTGATTAACCAGTGGTTTCATCATTAGCTGATTTTTCTTTGGCTTCTTATGTAGATTAGCTTAAACTTGCATTATATGTTGACATGTAATGCTATAGACCCTATAAGTTATTTATTTTGAGCTGAAATTGTTTTGAGTGGTCTCTTTCTGGTCTTTATTGTGCATACTCATTGTGTTGCGAACCACCAGTTTACATCATCTTTCAAGGGTTTATACTTACAATACGAAACAATGTGCTTTAAGATACTGGCAGAATTAAGAAAGTATGTGAGGAGTAGTAGATCAGTATTCTTATCGAGATGGACTGCTATAGTTTCCATTTAATCTGTAGAGGTATCTTGATCTGAGTTGCTGTTTGCGTAATGATCTTTATTTGTTCAAGGTTACTATGGATTATGACCACCACAGCAATGAGCAGGCTGTGCAAGTCCAAGGTCAGTCTCAATCACTTGTGTCACAACCTTTGGTTAAAAGTGAGAGGGCAGGCTCCTCAAATCAATCGATATTATCAGCTCCTGTTCATATTGTCTCTTCAGGACCTAGTGCACATGTTGAAGGTGATGCATATGATACAAGTCAGAGGGGAAATCCAAATTCTGGTGTTCAAACATCACAGCTTGATCACAAAGGAAGTGGCCCTTCAGTATCTTCTGATGATGGCTATAACTGGAGAAAATATGGACAAAAGCATGTTAAAGGAAGTGAATTTCCTCGCAGTTATTACAAATGTACACATCCCAACTGTGAAGTGAAGAAACTGTTTGAGCGATCTCATGAGGGACATATAACAGAGATTATCTACAAGGGTACACATGATCACCCTAAGCCCCAACCTAGTCGACGATATAATACTGGTGCCGCTTTGATGAATGTACAGGAAGAGAGATCTGACAAAGCTTTATCTTTGACTGGCCGAGATGGTGAGCACTGAAATAATATTCTTTAACTGTTATATGAATGTGCAAATGCTTTTGCTCATTTGCTATTTTCCTTCCTGGTTTCAGACAAGTCATCCAGTATGTATGGGCAAATGTCTAGTACCAATGAGCAAAATAGTACTCCTGAGCTATCCCCTTTCAGAGGAAACGACGGTAGTGTTGAAGGTGCAGGCTCACTTGCATCTAGGATACTTAATGAGGTCAGTGATGAGGACCCAGTCTCTAAAAGGAGGTACACAATTTCAAATGTTCTATGTCGTTATGTTGCCAATATTCTTCTTCTTATGCACATCGGGGAATGTTCAGACCAATGAATGGAACTCGTGCAAAGAGAAAGTATATTTTTCGTTACTAACAATGTGCCAAAAACTTATTGAGCAGGAGGATGGATGTTGGCGGAATTGATGTGACACCAATTGTTAAGCCTATCCGCGAACCTCGAGTTGTTGTTCAAACTCTGAGTGAGGTTGACATCTTGGATGATGGATACCGCTGGCGCAAATATGGTCAGAAAGTTGTGAGGGGTAATCCCAATCCAAGGTATGGCTTCAGTAGTTCAGTGATATGATGCTCATTGATTAATTTCTTCCCCATCTTTTGTGTGTTTTTGTTTGAGTTCCCTTCTTTTTTTCTATTTTTTTCTGTGTTTTTTTTGTTTTGGGTTGTTTTTGTGAATAGTTGGGGATAATGAATCAATGATGACCTTTAGTACACTCCTATCCAGTCACTGTCATATTCAGCATACACATATGGATATTTCTTTATCCTTCATGAAAGATTTGAGTTCTTTAGCGTTTTGGACTGTACTTCAGTCACGAGTTAAAGGAATTATTAGAAACACACCTTCAAGGCCTAAAAGTAAAAGTTTTAGGTGTTATGTTAATCTCCTGGAATAGACTCACCATAGAATGTGTACTCAATATTGTAGGATCTTCATATTATATTGTTTAGTGTTATATCTCAAGCATGGTTAATTAGTGAGCAAACAAGTTTTGGATTAAGGGTACCTGCTTATTTACTGTTGCATAATAATTTGTATGCATATCATATTTGGATGTATGCTGGATTCTTTGTTTTAGTTTTCTGAGACCAGTGTCGCCCTAGCTTATTCAAGTATGATTAGTCATATCTAAGTTGTACTAACAAATTAACAATTGCAAGTGTTTGATCGATCTCCTCATCTGCATGGCTAATACTTTGTTTACTGCATTTCTTCCCAATTGATTATGTGGTTTCTTACGTTCTCACATATTTTGCAGGAGCTATTACAAGTGCACAAATGGTGGATGCCCTGTTAGAAAACATGTGGAGAGGGCATCCCATGATCCAAAAGCAGTTATAACTACATATGAGGGAAAGCATAATCATGATGTCCCAACCGCAAGAACTAGTAGCCATGATACTTCGGGACCAACCACCGTGAACACCCCTTCTAGAATTAGAACAGAAAAAAATGACACCATAAGTCTTGATCTTGGTGTTGGAATGAGCCCTGCTTCTGAAACTAGATCCAACAATCACCTGCAAATGCACTCGGAACTAGCAGAAAGACAAACTCACCCTAGTTCCAATTTTAAGACTGCTCCATCATACTATGGTGTTCTAAATAGTGGCATGAATCAGTATGGATCTAGAGAAAGTCCAAGTGACTCACGTAGCATTGAGATTCCACCTTTAAACCATTCCTCTTATCCATATCCTCAGAACATTGGAAGAGTACTAACAGGTCCATAGAATTGCTTAAGATTAATGCAAGGAAAAAAATAAGCTGCTGTCGCCCTTCTTTTTTGAATGGCCAAATGTTCAAAAGGGCATCTCACTTCCCAAATTGAAAGATCATATTGTTCTCTGTCTATTTCAAAGATGTGGTATTAGGTGACTGCTGCGAAATGTGCTCCCTCATTTCCCTTTCCAGGTAATGAATGTGTAACCTTAACTTGTAAGGGAATACCAAGTACAAATAGGAAATTGATACTGAGATTATATTGAGTCTCTGACTGCCTGTTGTAATTTGGATGCTGAAATTATATATATAAGAAAATTTTGTTATCTTTTAGCCTTCTTTGAAGTGGTGATAGTAAATACAGTACTTATTTCGTTCTTTTTGGTTGGTAAAGGCATTACTTCCTCAGCTGCTGCTTTTGAGACTTGAACATAGTATACTGGTGAATGCTGTTGCACCATTTTTTGTTTTGGATTGAGTGAATCCTATTGCTAAGATAGGTGAGGTGAGGCTGCCATGCTTTTCATATTGATATCTCTGAAAATTGGAACCTAGGGTGAAGGTTTAAGCTCTCCATTCTCTGAATATGATGGTCCCAGAATGTGAGGATCAATGTAGACCCTGTCTGCTCAAGTGGTTATTGTATCTTGCAGCCTAGAAGAGTTTGGAAGTGTGCCTTTAGATTGGAGAGAGACCCTCCTTCCTTCCCTATCGTTTGGGCTTTAATTGTGATTCCTTTTGTTAGGAAAAGGATAAAATGTCCATTATTTTGCCTTTTCCAGTTGTGAGAGAAAAGCTATGGTTTGGGCTTCAATTGTGATTCCTTTTGTTAGGAGACAAGGATAAAATGTTCATCATCCAATTTGAATTTATTTGTTTTGGTGCCTGTGAAGCAACTTGGGAAGCCAACTCCCACAGAAAACATGAGGTTCTTCATATTCTCATGCTTGCAGATTGCCTAGGGCTATCTAACAACCAAGGGTTGGCTGGTAGTAGTCTCACTTTGAAGTAGATGAGGTTGGAAGAACTGGACATTATTTTGCCCCAAAAAGTTTGAGCAAAAAAAAAAGTTCGAATTATCAAGGAAGTAGATAAGGGACAAAGAAACTCATGAATTGTCGTCCATATTAAGCTGAAATGGACATTCCTAGAACAGGTAAAAATTTATACTATATTAAACAACTATTGTGCTCAAAAAGCTTGAATGATCACGAAACACAAAGAATTCATAAGTTGATATGCATCTTTGTGATTAACCTCGAGTAACTAAAATTTCACTGCATCATTCACACGTTGGTATATTGATTGTTGACATCCATAAACAAAGTGTGAGCAATGAAGTTCTAGTTTGATTATGACTTATTTATATGTATGATTAATGAGCTAGCATTGATAATTGCTTTGATTGATTTGGTAATCATTATATATTTAGAATACATAATCTTGACAGATAGGTTCCCGTGGTTAGTATCTCATATATATATATGATTATAAAGGAAACAAGGTCTATTTCTAATAGGTCTGACTTGATATTTATATTGAAGTTAATTGATACATGGAGATTGGATGTGGAAAAGAAATCCTACGCTGTGTAGGATATTCTTTTATATTTAAAAGAAAATATCTTGTGATTCTATACTGACTAAAATTCCTTTTTGGACATCAATTAGGGTTATTGGCGCAAAAATATTGATATATAAAGAAGACACAGGCTACATGGAGGAACACCTTTAGAGCGTATTCTTTGGAGATTATCTCTACACGCATAGCGTTTGAGAGATAGTATTTCCGCTGCCATATTTTGTGAGGTCACAAGTTCAACTGTTCTTGTTGAGTTGAACTTGTTATATATGTGAGTGTAATTATCTCATGATTTGGAGAGAAGATTATTGAAGTCTCAAGGATACGAAAGGTTCCTTAAAGAAAGAAGAAGAAAACTGTCTGTCTAGAGATATATAAATTTGTATTAGAATAGGGTTATCAAGTGGTGTAAGACTACACAAATTCATCTAGTTGAGATCGTTTTCTGAGCTTGTGCTCCGCTATGCTTTTTTTTCTCTAATTTGAGGTTTTACACAGCGTCAATATATGGTGTTTTATTCTTTATTTTCTGTCCAGTTCGTCGAGGATTGAGATCATGTTTCAATCCCCGCTGCACATTCCACAGTACATTCAATTGGTACTAGAGTGGGTCACTAGAGATACGTAGTGAGGTCCGTGGGTTAGGTTTTAAGAAGAAATTTGATGCAGTTGCTGGTTCATTCAATCGTCCTTTTTCTCTTATGATGCATCGATAAATCATCTCGAGGTTAGAGTTGATAAAAGTTGAGGGAAACTCTAAATTCAGCCAAAACAGTTCTCTAGCAGAATCAGTCTGCCAACTTTGAAAAGATGCGGTTTTCAGCTCACAATACCTGAGAATGTGTGCCTTATCTAAAAATAAATATCTCTGAGTCTAGTTTCTCTCGGATTTTATGGAATTGAATTTGGACACCCGAGTCATTCTCAGTTTGATTTTGAAGATAGATAGATCACTGTTAGGAAAACTGACCCTGTATAGCCAGAAAAAGATTAGAAAAGGAATACTTCGGGGAATGTTGTAGAGAAAAGCTATATATGCATGGAAAGCTGGTTGAGTCAGCTTCAACTTCACTTTGAGTCATTTTTACATTCTGGCAGTGGGACTCATTGAAAATCAGGTCCAAATGAGTAAAGATCATTCTGTAAGTTATCAGTGGAATACTTGTTTTTGTTCTAACTTTGCAGGCCCGTAACTTCCAAACCATTGGGAGTTAGAGGGTCATCTACGTATGCACTTAAAGCTGGCAATGTCAACTTTTACATACAAATGAGAGTTCAGTCATCTGAGGCCGAATCAGAAAGTTATGGAGTCTGTAATATGGACTGACAAAGCAGAATTGTGGCTTCAAAAGATGATTTTTTTCCTTGTTGCTCACGAACACTTCACAAGGGAGTTTTTCTACTATTTTCATGTACATGTGTTAAGCAAGTCTTATCTTGTTTCTACATTTATTGGTGATGCCATACACTTAAAGTGAAATGCTAGTTAATTTTGGTTATCTTATTCCTTGATTACCCATGCTTCACTTGGTCTCTTGTGTGTAATGTTTTAGGTATAGTGTGTAGCTGCAGTTTGTTTAAAACAAGTCTTGTTGCTAAGAAACTGTTATTGCTGTGTGTTTTCGTGGCTACATCTATGATGTTCAAATTTCATGATGAGACTCAAAGATCAAGTTCGAAGAAGAAACGGTGTTCTTCATCTGCTTGGGAAGGAAGGGACTTTGGATATGGAACAATTAGCCATTGTTGATGGGCTATGTGAAAGGGAAATTCAGATTCCCTAACATTTAGATTCTTCATGCGATGAAGAAGATTGAGTAAGTAGGAGTGCTAGTGCTTGTGAAAGGGGATAAGGCTTTTGTTTTGAACTCTATCATGTGATTTAATTCTATTATGCAGCATCATTCTTCATTGGTTTTTGGGTTTGAGTGTGAGAATGCAGGTTTGAAATGCACATTTCTAAAGAGATCCATCTACAAAGTCATCAATGATCAGATAAAATATTTCACCAGAAAAAAGAGTAAGAGGTTTATCTAAATGTTGTGGAAAACGAATAGGCATATGTGTTGTTGGTAAGGATGGTAAGCAAATTAAAATGTTCAAAAGCCTTCATTATTCATCTGAGAATCCTTGGATTTAAAGCATATGTATATGTTGATTTTGTCAAGCTCCGAAACTTGGTTGTTAAATGGTGCAATACTTGTGTTAATAATTAAGTTATTGGTTCAAAATCTTGAGTTTATATTGTAGACTTTGTTACTTTAGAAGGAATTGAGATTTTGCTAAACTGAGGTTGTTTCAGGGTAAACTCGTGGTCCCTTACGGCTCCAGAAATAGCGAACTTCCTTGTACTCCGAGTTTTCCTGTGTAAAGAACAAACACGTCAAAGAGGCGTCCCCGGGTTTACCGAGAGAAGCCACTCCGATGCTTAAGTCAGACACTGTCAATTAAGCAGAAAACTCAAGAATAGTCAAGAAGTTGCGCGCCCCTTTACCGGGAGGCACGCGCTGGTATTTATAGTAGCACTAAAGACAGCATTCCTTGTCCTTTTCCAATGTGGGAACAGTTTCCCTTGCTTTTATTTAGCTTTATGGCGAATTGGGCCCAGACAAAGGACCCAGAGTGGCTTCTCACATTTAACTGGGCTTTCACCCTATAAACAATAATTCAAGCACAATTAATAATGCATATTTAATAATTAACTAGACATTTAGAGGTTATTTCTTGAATTGTAACCCGGTAAAGGTGAAATATTAGGTTCCACCTATAAACAAGTCCCCCAAGTCCTCAGTCAAGGGGTACGCTTGGGTGGGGACTTAAAATCTTTTCTTTACCGGGTTACAAAGTTAGCAGCCAAACCCGGGGTATCCAGTCCCCCAAGTCCGTACGCAAGCGTAACCCGCAGACATTTTCCACCTTGAGAATTTAAAACGACGTCTCCGGGTTGTAGTGGGGGGAAATTTGAAAAGTTTTTAGGTTTTGGGACGCGGCATGCATGACACGTGGCGCTTTTCTCGAAAATCTGAAACGTCCCTTCAGTGCACGCCTTTAACTGTATAAATAAGGGTGAGAGCGACAGTTTTGTCTTACCTCCAAACCCGATAACTTTTTCGAGCTTTTCTGCTTTCGCTCTCTCTTGTCTCTGTTTCTTTCGTTACCAAGACTCGAATCTGCCTCAAAACCCCTTCAAACGTTCCCAGCAAAGGTATGGCTTCTCCTTCCCTCTTTTTGTGTGTATTGGGATGATATTTGTGCTGTTTCTGGGTTTCTGCGTTATTCTGGGTGGGATTTTAACTTTGCGGTCCCTGGGTTATCTGGGTTTTTTAACGTCCCCGTGTTTTCTGGTTTTGCAGATGGCCAATGAAGCAGTGGGCACTCATCTCCCCGAGTCCAACTTTGTAACCTTCACTGATGGGACCGCTCTCGACCCTCCCGGGTATTCACTGACTTCAGAGGAGATTGTGGAGTTGAGGAGCAACTGGAAGATCCCCGAGTCCGTGGAGATACGGCCTTTAGAACCCGAGGACCAATTCTTCGCTCCCGGGGATGGGTGGACGCTGTGCCACGAGTACCAGCTGCGGTGCGGCGTGTCACTCCCGTTAAAAATAGAGGTGCAGTACCTCTTAGCTGCAAGCAACTTCGCTATCGGGCAGATTGGGCCGAACACGTGGAGGCAGCTTCTCGGGTTGTGCGTCATGTACAAGGTATTGAAATAGCAGATGCCGACATACCACGAGTTGCATGCCATGTACCGGGCCGAGTACTCCCGGAAGGCGGGTTTTAGCGGGACTATCCAATTGAAATCCAAAGCGGCTTTTAAGAAGATCGTCGAGGACCTGCCATCCTCAGTGAGCAGGACTTGGAGGGAGAAAAGTTTCTTAATAAGAAACTTTCAAGACCCGGGATACACGCTCCAAGTACCGGTTGACTTCCAACAATTGATGAGTAAGTCCTTCTTTCTCTCCGAATTCTTCTCTTTTCTCTATCCCGGGTTATAATTATGTTTGTGTTGCAGATGTCCCTGACATTCCTCTGGAGCCAGTGATGGAGAAGAGGATCCGGAGGATGCTATGGGCCTTCCGGGGTCAAGATGACCGGAGTTCATACCGGCTTTGTAGGCTGTACGTGTACAGCAGGTGCCGGTTGATGGAGCTCCCAGGTTTGTCCAGTGTCCTTTAAACTTTTCTGTTGTCATATGCTCTTGTGTAACGGGCTATGTGTTCTTTATGTAGATCTTCTTCCGATGGAGTTTACCAAGCGGAAGAACCCGGGGATATCACCGGTTTGAAGATAAAGCTGTATGGGCCGGGATCCGGACGCAAGCAACGGATGGTCAACTGTACGACATTAACCTGACCACGAAAGCGGCTTTCCTGCGCCCAGAAGCCGAGCAAGGGGATACTCAGAAATTCCACGTTGATACCTTGCACTTCAACGAGATCCCCGGGTACCTGGCTGAGGTTCTCGGTATGGAGGTGTACCAGGAGGAAGAAGAAGAGATTGTTGGGAATCCCGCGGAGGTGGCGGAAGACCCGGTGATTGAAGAACCGGTGACTCAATTCACATTTGTAGACGAAGAGGTGGAGATTGAAGAACCGGTGATGAGCGCAGTTCCCTCATCTGTGCTCCCGGGTGAAGAGGAGTTTACAGAAGATGAGGATGACGACGGGGGTGAAGAGGTTGGAGGTTTTGAAAGGGTGATAGGGAGTGAGGAGAACCTTGAAGGGAGTGACGAGAGTGATGAAGTTCACGAAGTGGAACCCGTTCCCTCTCGCAAACGCACCCGGGAGGCATCCAGCTCTGCGAGGTCCGAGAGGAGGAAGAGGAGGAAGGAGAGGAAGGAGATGAAGCAGCACCGGGCCATCCACGAGATCATGGAAGAATTGGCGAGTGGAGGGATGGCGGACGTGTACATCCAGAGGACGATAGCGGACATGAAGAACTGTGCCGCTGACTCCTGCATCCTGGAGCACGAAGACCCGGTAATTGCTGCCCGGAGGACACAGGAGAAACTAATGCGGGTAAGTGTTTTCTTTGTGTGACTTGTGTTTGGGTTTTTTTTTGTTTCTGGATACTAACCCGGTATCTGTTTTTTTGTAGGCGGTCAGGATGTCATACTTGGCAACTGACCGGCTAATCAACGAAGGTATCCCCGAGAGAGAGAGAGAGAGTGCTCAAGGACGACCTCCGGGCGGCCCGGGACCAGGTGACAGCTAGCGAGGAATGCTTGGCTCGTGTCCGGGAAGAGGCCAGCGCATTAGCGGTTTCGTCTTGAAAGGAGTTGGCCAGGGCAGAAGATCAAGTGGCAGAGTTGGTGGCCAAAAACTCGATGCTAGAGAAGGTCATCGAGGGTCACCGGGAGGACCGGTGTTCTCAAGATGCCGCTATAGCTCAGCTGACCGAACAGAACCAGGCGCTGCAGCAACAAGTGACTTCTTTGGAGCAGCAAAAAGGAGATTTGGTTAAGGCGGTTTCCCGGGCCAAGGACTCTACTGTCTCCGAGTTTCTGGCCAGCCCCGAGTTCGATTTAAAGCTGCGGACGGCAAGGGCTGAAGCTCGTGCTGAAATTGTTAGTGCCGGAATTCGTCAAGGCTGGCTCGACAAAGCGGGTTATGATGGTCACCAAGGGCATGTCAGACCTGACGAGGTTGCGGGCGCCTCCCGGCCTAATCCTGCTGTGGCTACAAAGCCTAGAGCTCCCACAAACCCGGGTCGGAGTCCCCCGGTTCCTGCTTCAGCAGCCCGGAGAGGTGCATCCCGTCGTGGTATTGTCGGGGGTCCTCAAAACCGGCCACTACCCCGTGGAGGACAGTTCATCATACGGCCCCGGGGAGGACGTGGCGGGTCGAGCACTGGCCGGGGTAGCGGGTCTGCAGCGCCATGAGCTGGAGCTTTTCTCAGAGGATTTTTGTTTTTGCTTTTGTAGACTAGCTTTTATTTGTAGCGGCCTTCTGCTTTGTAACTGACTTTTTTGAATGAAACTATTCAAACTTTTCCTTTACATAATTCTTCCTGTCAAATAACACGGTAATCTGATGCATAATATGCAAGTGTTGACAAAATTTACACATAGTGCCGGTTTGGCATGTTAACGTTATAAAATGAAAGTAGGGCCGCTAGGGCTTTACGAGTCCGTTAGGACTTCGAAGGGCCGCTAGGGCTTTACGGGTCCGTTAGGACTTCCAAGGGACGCTAGGGTTTTACGGGTCCGTTAGGATTTCCAAAGGGTTGAAATAAAGCCGTGAAAGGCTTGCAATATTTCAAGTCATATGGAGATTGCCGAGTCTTGACAGTGAAATAAGGCCGTTAAGGCTTGCAATATTTCATGTCATATGGAGAATGCCGAGTCTTGACAGTGAAATAAGACCGTTAAGGCTTGCAATATTTCATGTCATATGGAGAATGCCGAGTCTTGACAGTGAAATAAGGCCGTTAAGGCTTGTAATATTTCATGTCATATGGAGAATGCCGAGTGAGGCATACAAGTAGGGCTCTAAAGGCTGCATTCATTCAACAAACTGATTGATAAACATAACCCGGTAGGGTTTTATGCATTATGTGGGCCTGAAAGGCTTTATATATAACATCAAAACATAATAAATTTGGACATTTGTAGATAACTTGGTATCTATTTGGGGAAGAGATGTAGATGTTGTGCGTTCCATGGCCGTGGAAGCGTAACTCCATCTGTACCCCTGATGTAAAATGTGGCCAGGCCCACCACTTCAACAATTTCATATGGACCATCCCATGGAGCTTTCAATCCCGTTGGCTTAGGGATAACCTCCTTCATTACCCAATCCCCGAGTTTAAGTGGGCGCTTGATAACCCGGGAATTGTAATGTTTGGCCACTTTTTGCTTCTTGTTGATATTTCAGAGATGTGCACGTTCCCGGCGTTCCTCCAGGAGGTCCAGGTTAAGGTGAATGCCTTCATTATTGGTTGCTGGGTCGAATAGTTGTACCGGTCACTAGGGACTTCCATCTATACTGGGATTACTGCCTCAGAGCCAAAGGTCATAAAAAATGGGCTCTCCCCATTGGCCTCTGTTGGAGTTGTTCTAAGTGCCCACAAAACTTCTGGCAGTTTTTCAGCCCATAAACCCTTTGCATCCTCCAGCTTCTTCTTCAAAACTTGCTTGATCAGCTTGTTAACAGCCTCGGTTTGTCCATTAGTCTGCGGGTGTGCAGGGGAGGCATATAGCACCTTTGTCCCATTGGATTGTAAGAACTCCCGGAACTCGTCGTTATCAAACTGTGTCCCGTTATCTATGATAAACGTCTCTGGGATTCCAAACCGGCAAAAGACATTGTTCCAGAGGAATTTCTTAACATTTGTGGTTGTGATCCGAGCCAAGGGTTGAGCTTCTATCCACTTGGTATTATAATCCACTGAGACAATGGCGTGTTTGAACTGTCCCGGTGCTGTGGGTAGAGGTCCAATGAAATCAATCCCCCACATGCAAAATGGATATGGAGAAATGATGACCGATAGCGGGACTGAGGGGGCCCGGGGAAAGGCTGCAAATCGGTGACATTGAAGACAGGAATCTACCACGACTCTGGCATCCTGTTCCAGGGAAGGCCAGTAATATCCCATTCTGAGTGTTTTGAAAGCCAGGTTACGGGCTCCAAAGTGATTGCCACATACCCCGCTATGAAGTGACTGCAAAACCCGGTCTCCCTCCTCGGGTGTAATACACTTCAAATCAGGGAAAGTATGTCCTCGTCGATACAGTTTCCCATCATGGACACTATTCTGTGCCGCTCGAACCCGGAGTCGTTTGGCCGCTACCGTGTCCTCAGGTAAGGTTCCATGTTGGATGAAGTTAATGAACTCATCCATCCAAGATGGTGGCGGCTTTGCTTCCACTGCAAAAATCTCAGAAAAGGAGAGTGAGATACTTGGTTTCTCCAACATCTCGACTAGTAGGCCTTTAAACTCGGCATTGGGATCATCCCCTGTTGCAATCCTAGCCAGAGTATCTGCTCTCACATTCTGCTGCCTCGGTATCTGAGTAATCTCAAAGGTGTCAAATTTTTCAAGCAAGAAAGCCGCTAACTTTTGATAGGAGGAAAGATGTGCTTCCTTTGCGTGAAACCCGCCATTAACCTGCTGCACCACCAGTTGAGAATCACTCAATATGTGAAGATGCCGGGCTCCCATTTCTTTAGTGAGTTGAAGCCCCTTGATTAAGGCTTCGTACTCAGCCGTGTTGTTTGATGCTTTGAAGTTAAAACGTAAAGCATAGTCAAACATGTTCCCTTCCGGGTCCACCAATGCAACTCCTGCTCCACACTGCTTCTGATTAACTGACCCATCTACAAATATCTGTCACCTCTCCGGGTCACCTTTTGTAGCGAGAGTTTCAGCAACTGTGGATTCTGCTGGGATAAACTCGGCAATAAAGTCTGCTGCTGCCTGGCCTTTAATTGCCGTGCGCGGTTTAAAGTGCAAGTCATGCTCCCCCAACTCAATTGCCCACTTGACCAATCTTCCTGAAGTCTCCAGCTTTTGCAGAACCTGCCGTAGTGGTTGGTTGGTGAGCACATGGATTGAATGTGCCTGAAAACAGGGTCTTAGCTTTCTTGCCGCTACAACCAAGGTCAAGGCAAGCTTCTCAATATCTGGATACCGAGTTTCAGGATCAGTGAATCCTTTTCCCGTATAATAGACCGGCAGTTCGTCAGACTCTAGCTTTCTCACCAAGGCACAACTCACAGCTGTTTGAGACACCGCTAGGTATAGGTAGAGGATTTCACCCGGATTAGGTCTAGATAAGGAAGGAACTGATGCCAAGTATTCCTTCAACTTTTCAAAAGCTTGATTGTGCTCTTCCTGCCATGTAATCTGCTCCCGGTGTTGACTCTTAAGAATTTTGAAGAAGGGGGCACACTTATCTGTCAACCTGGATATAAACCGGGATAAGGCCACTAGCCTACCTGTAAGCTTCTGGACTTCATTCCTGGTCTTTGGCGGTTCCATAGCCAAAACTGCTTGAACCTTATCTGGGTTTGCCTCAATCCCCCGAGCGCTAACCATAAACCCAAGAAATTTTCCTCCTGAAACGCCAAAAACACACTTCTCCGGGTTTAATCTCATTCCCCTGCTCAAGGCAATGTCAACAACGGTCTCCAAGTCATCCGGGTGTTTACTTGTCTCCCGGCTTTTCACCAACATATCATCTATATAAACCTCCATAGTATCCCCGAGTTGGTTTGCAAACATACCCACTACCAGGCGCTGGAATGTGGCTCCTGCATTCCGGAGTCCAAAAGGCATCACCTTGTAGTAATACATCCCCTTGTCCGTTGTAAAAGAAGTATGCTCTTGATCCGCGGGGTTCATCGAAACTTGGTTAAACCCCGAGTATGGATCTATAAAACTCAGCTGCGGGTGGCCCGCGGTTGAATCTACCAGTTGATCAATCTTGGGAAGGGGAAAACTGTCCTTTGGGCAAGCCTTATTCAAATCTGTGTAGTCGACACACATCCTCCACTTTCCATTCACTTTCTTGACCATCACAACATTGACCAGCCAATCTGGGTATGTTGCATCTGTAATGAACCCGATGTCCTTAAGACGTTTAACTTCTGCTTGGATGGCCTTATATTTATCTGCACAAAATGCACGACGCTTCTGTCGTACCGGTTTAATACCTGGGATAATATTGAGGGAATGTGTCATAACCTCTGGAGAGATCCCGGGCATGTCGGCATATGACCATGCAAACACTTTCTGCTTCCGGGTTAGAAGCTCGATTACCCGGGTTTTGACCTCTGGGTCAAGGCCTGTGCCAATGCAAATTTTCCTTTCCGGGTACTCCTCAGAAATCTGAATCCATTCTGTTGCTTCAATTGGGGCTGGCCGGGGAAACTTGGCGGGATACTTCTGGCTCTTCTTCTGTGCTGTCTTACTGATGAGCAAGGAATCGGGGTCATCCCTAGGGTCATCAGGTTTGTCAAATGGGGATAGGGAAAAACCCGCTGAAAACATTTCATGCTGAGAATGAGCTGTTGTTATCGCGTTGCATCTGACAGCGGCTTCTTGGTCTCCGTGAATTGTAACCCAGCCCCCGGGTGTAGGCACCTTCATAAGCAGCATATGACCCGCTATAAAACTCTGCAGGCCCCATAGGGCATCTCTCCCAAGTATGGCGTTATAGGATGATGGGCAGTCCACAATTATGAAGGAACTACAATTCTTGTGGACTGGTGCCCGGTTCCAACTGTAACCGTTAACTGATCTGACCCCAATGGTTGAGTTGTTTCGCCTGAAAAACTGATCAATGGCTCATGGTTTCTATACAGCTTATCTCTTCCTCTTTTAAACCCTTTGTAGCAGCTGCTGAACATGACACTGACAGCGGCTCCCGTGTCTATTAGAACTCGCCGAGTTCGCCAATGGTCAATCTGAAGAGTAATTATGAAAGGATCATTATGATGCATTTTCAGCGTGTCTTCAGAGTGAGAAAATGACACGGTATCCCAAGGAACCAGCTCTTTGTGGCATTCCTGACGAAGCTGCATTATCTCCAACTCCGGGCCTCTTGGACAAAGTCTTTTGGCCCGGTGACCTGATACTCCTTGGGTGCCACCCCCGTGAATTGTCATTATCTCCCCATATACTTCAATCAGGTTGGCACCTGTAGCGGGTGACTTATACTGCTGTAACTTGCCGTTCTGAATCATATATTCAATGCTGTTTCGAAGGGCAAAGCACCGGTTGGTAGTGTGGCCGGACTCGTTGTGATAGGCACAATGTTGCCAGTTGTCCGGCCCTGCCTTTTTGGGAAACTTCAATCAACGAGAGCACCAATTGTTTCTGGGTAAACTCGTGGTCCCTTTAGCAGGTAACACGGCTCCAGAAATAGCGAACTTCCTTTTGGGAGCCGGGGGAATGTCATTCTTATGGCGGTTCCAAATTTCTTCATAGGAGGCAGTTAAATTGGTTAACACTTCATATCGAGGAATGTATGGGGTTTTTGCCTCCTGGGCTGGAGATCTTGGGTATGGAGCTTCTGTTGGCTTATCTCTTGGTCTGCTTGAACTTTTGCCGTAGTGCCCCTGGCCATTCTTATTCTGCCCTTCCTTTCTCCATCCATCAGCTCGCTGGCTTGTAAACCCGGTATTTGTCCGGCGCTCCCCGAAGGTGTCATACTCGGCTTGAGCTTGCCGAGTTACTTTATTAATCAAATCATCGTAACACCTGAACCGCTGCTTCCTGAGCTCAACCACAAAGCGGGTTGGGTTGAGCGCCTATAAGAACGCCTCTGATGCCACTGATTCATCTAAGTGCCCACATTTGGAAGTCGTAGATAACCAACGGGTTACAAAGACTTTCAAGCTCTCATCATCCCTTTGCTGCACTTTGAACAGTGAAGTGGTGCTTCGGTTGGCACTAGACAGCAAGATAAACCGGGAAAGGAACTTCTGTGTCAGCTGATCATAGCTCTCTACTGACAAAGTTGGTAACTTAAGGAACCAACTCAATGCCTCCTCACTGAGTGTCTCCTGAAAGGCATGACATGCTTGGGCATCCGTGAACCGGGTTGAATCCAACTGAGACTGGAACAACTCTAAGTGTGCATATGGGCAGCCCGTTCCGGCATACTTCTTGATCTTAAATGGCTTAGCTTCCGGGGGCTTTTTATCTGCTTGAACCCGGGTAGATAATGGGCTTACACGGGTAATAAGGGGTTGATACTGCTGTTGCCCTGTCCCCGAGTTAAGACGCTGCTCAAGTTGAGTCACAGTTTGCATCAGCTGTAAGAGAAGCCGGGTCTGGGCATCAGCTGGGGGAAGTGGTTGATTTAATACCGGCTCGGGAGGTGGAGGGGGTCCTGAAAGATTGTGATTAAACAGAGGATTGGAGAGATGGATAATTTGGGGATTTGGGGTAGGGTGGGCAATGGGTGGGAGAATAGCGGGTGGGAGGGTTGCGGGTGGGATGTGTGCACTGTCAAAAGTTCGCGGGTTTCCATAACCCGGAGGATTCCCTACTGGGGTTATTATATGAGCAAGTCTGGCTGACGTCTCATTGGCATTCGCCCTCTGAGCTAGGGTTGCCTGAAGAAGACCATGCTCGGCCTGGATAGTTGCTAACTGCTCCCTTAACGTCATTAACTCGGCATGTTCTCGAGAAGACTGCTCCTTCTGAGCGAGAAATTCCTTTTTCAAGAGTTCAAATGTTGCTGCCAAATCTGTTTGGCCAAACTGGGTCTCGGAGGCCCCCGGGTTATTATCCCCTGAGAAGCTGAGCCTCCTAGTTGGATCTTGTTCTCCTGCTATTTCCACCATTGTTCTTTAAAATATTAAACGAGAGGGTCTTGAGTTCGACTCTCAACGAGAGCACCAATTGTTTCCGGGTAAACTCGTGGTCCCTTTAGCAGGTAACACGGCTCCAGAAATAGCGAACTTCCTTGTACTCCGAGTTTTCCTGTGTAAAGAACAAACACGTCAAAGAGGCGTCCCCGGGTTTACCGAGGGAAGCCACTCCGATGCTTAAGTCAGACACTGTCATTTAAGCAGAAAACTCAAGAATAGTCAAGAAGTTGCGCGCCCCCTTACCGGGAGGCACGCGCTGGTATTTATAGTAGCACTAAAGACAACATTCCTTGTCCTTTTCCAATGTGGGAACAGTTTCTCTTGCTTTTATTTAGCTTTACGGCGAATTGGGCCCAGACAAAGGACCCAGAGTGGCTTCTCACATTTAACTGGGCTTTCACCCTATAAACAATAATTCAAGCACAATTAATAATGCATATTTAATAATTAACTAGACATTTAGAGGTTATTTCTTGAATTGTAACTCAGTAAAGGTGAAATATTAGGTTCCACCTATAAACAGAGGTTGCATTGTAAACTGTGTTCTTCTTGGTCATTCCTCATTGAGTAAAGCTTCTAAGGGTTTAAGATCAGTGTTAATGATCTCAATTTTGTTGTTATTGGTGTCATTTGTTCTATTATGTCTCTGATGTGAGTTTGGTTCATGAACTTTTTGAAAAGTTACAGAGTTTACAATAAACATAATTTGATTGTTATGAATCTTATAATATGTTTGTTGTTGAATTTGTTGTGATTGTCAATGAAACATTTCCAGCCAATGATCATCCTTTTTGGGAGCAAATCTTTTGACCCTCCGTCAACCATGAGCAAATGTTTGAAAGTGCAAAATAAATTGAAGACATTATTGATGTTGCAATTGCAGACATTAGAACCTAAAGATATGTTGCATCAAGTAAGTAATGTTTCATTCCTTATGTGTGTTTTTTTAATTATTGAGAGTTGAACAACTACATAGTTTGTCATTGTGATTGTGTGCTTTTGATTAAGTCAAATGCTGAAGTTTGTTGATGACTGATTAAATGCTATGCATGTTGACGATTCATTTAAAAGCATTATTGGTCTGTGCTCTAAGTATTAATTTTCTCCCGTAGTTTGATCCATTTTAGATGCATTTGTACTATATGATGACATATTTACAGATGCCCTGATTATGTGATATTCTGAGAAAGTAGAGATGAGGATTGCATGCTGGGTTTCAATCTTGAACTATTTGAAAGTATGAGTTGAACTAAGATAACAAGTTAGTTTCCATGTCTTTATTTGTATAAGATTGATAAACTTATTTGCAGGTTTGATGTTAGTTGACATGGTCTTGTAATCTTTAAGCATGTTAGAATAATTATTGTTGCATTAAATAATTTCACATGCACACTCTCTTTTGCTGTGGTGGTATGAGAATAACTTGATATTTATTGTGATTTTGGTTGTCAGCTCCCTGAGAAAGAAAAGAATAATTGTTGTGAGTCATGAAGCTAGACCAACTATTTCCAAAGTAAACATGTCTGGGTTGTGATGAACAATATCAGGTATTGGGTGATAAACGAGAATTGTTGTGTCACTTAAGAGAATATTCAATGATATACCGACTATTTCCAAAGTAAACATGTCTTGGTTGAGAACCAATATAAGGTACTGGGTGACCTAGAAACTGGAATGGCTGAGTACAAGTGTGAACATGAATGTGATATGTGTGTTACAAAGGCGATATAAGGATTAGAAGGAAAAGTGAAAGTGTGCAATGTTCGCACTGAGGAGATATAAGAATTAGGAGAGTAAAAGTGTGAAACGTTCAATTCGACAGTAAAATGTTGTATACTTGAGCCGTTTCTCATCCCATAGCAAAAATTGTTCACTTTTTCACACAAGGTACATGATTGATCAATCTATACTTCTTGCTTACAGTGTTGTGTCAATTGAGTCGAGCATGAAAATAGAGTTTATCTATTTTATATATGTAAAGTTATGTCTTGTACCTTGATTGAATGCTTTGCTTCTCCTATTCAGATGTTTCATGGAAGACAACCTAGTTCATTATGTGTATGCATTTCATATTTACATTTTTCATATAATGATCACTTTTAGAGGGAGTATTAATACTTGAAGTATATTGCTTAGGTGCTTCACCTTTTTATTCTACGTGGTTCAATCTTTGGTGAGTGACCCTTTGTTATTCCTAGACAAAAAGGGGAAGAATGTTCATTTAAGGGGGAGAGTGTTCTTCCTAAGGGGAGAATTGATTGTACATGCAATATGCTATTTTGAATATGCTCTGATCATGTGTGTCCTTGACATTATTATGAGTATTTATTCCTCTTGCTTTTCACTTGGTTGTCTGTTAAAGTGTTTCGAGTAATGTGAAGTATATTGGATGCAAGAAGACGTTGCGAATATTGTTGAGCACATGAATTGTTGAGCGTAGGATTACATATATCATGATTATATGTGTTAACATGTGGTTTTCTATAGGAATGCTAAAGGGGAGATTGTTGGTATATTGATTGTTGGCATCCCTATACAAAGTGTGAGCAATGAAGTTCTAGTTTGATTAGGACTATGTCATATGTATGATTAAATATGATTAATGAGCTAGCATTGATAATTCATTTGATTGATTTGGTAATCATTATATATTTGGAATACATAATCTTAGCAGATGAGTTCCCGTGGTTAGGATCTTAAATATATATATGACTATGTGTTGATAAAGGAAACAAGGTCTATTTCTAATAGGTCTGACTTGATATTTTGAAGTTAATTGATACATGGAGATTGGATGTGAAAAAGAAATCCTACGTTGTGTAGGATATTCTTTTATATTTAAAAGAAAATATCTTGTGATTCTTTACCGACTAGAATTCCTTTTTGGACAGCAAATAGGATTATTGGCACAAGAGTATTGATATATAAAGACGCAGGCTACATGGAGGAACACATTTGGAGTGTATTCTTTGGAGATTATCTCTGCACGCATAGCGTTTGAGAGATATTATTTCCACTGTCATATTCTGTGAGGTCACAAGTTCAACTGTTCCTTGTTGAGTTGATTTTGTTATATGTGTGAGTGTAATTCTCTCATGATTTAGAGAGAAGATTATTGAAGTCTCAAGGATACGAACGGTTCCTTAAAGAAAGAAGAAGAAAGTTGTATGCCTAGAGAGATAAGAATTTGTATTAGAATAGGGTTTTCAAGTGGTGTAAGACTACGAATTCATCTAGTTGAGATCGTTTTCTGAGCTTGTGCTCCGCTGTGTTTTTACTCTAATTTGAGATTTTTACACAGCGTCAAAATCTGGCATTTTATTCTTTATTTTCTGTCCAGTTCGTTAAGGATTGAAATCGCGTTTCAATCCCCGCTGCACATTCCACAGTACCTTCACATGTTAAAGTAGACAGCAACAAGCATAGCAAGTTGAATATAGGCACATTCTTGCCTACATTAGAATTTCTACTGTGTGAAGTGGATCTACTACATTAGGTTAATTTCCTAAAATTCATCTTGGAAGAAACTAGAAGAGGGTTTGTGAAGCAGTTGTTTGTATCTCTGGTTTCTTAGCCTGTAGTGAAACAGGAACCTGGTTTGAAGGAAGGCAGCCTTTGGCTCTTTTTATAAGGGCTGACAGTATCCAATTTCACCTTAAATGCATTTGTCTACATTAAACAAAATACCAAAGTGTTTAAATTCACCAGTTTGTCTTTGCTTAGGTAGAGTCCAGAAATCACTCATTGCACAAGTACGTATCTGCTAAACATAGTGCCAGTAGCAAATATCCCTTATGACACAATAAGACCTTGTGGGATTTCAATACCCTTTGTTTGGTTTTGAAACTTCGGATTCTTCAACCTCCAATGCAAGGATAAAAGGTGCAGTGAAAAGTCTGGAATTCAAAGAAAAACTCTCTGACTCTTACTCACTCAGAAGTCTCAAACAGATAGAGATGCATGCAATCTGGGTTTCATTGAAGGAGAATGTCAAGTGTGGAACCAAGCTTGCTGATGTTGTTGGCTTGCGCGAAAGATGTGACAGAAGAAGTAAGAACTCCGGAAAAGCGAGTTTGGATGGTGAACTTCATGGCAAACAGACCCCATTCCGGGAACTGATGTACCATTCAAGCTACACACAGGCACAGCTCTTTGGTAAATGTCTTGCTCTCTTTTTCGCTTATTTCAAATACTGTATGAGAATTTGTACAAGAGCTTTGAGTTGAAATTTCATAGCTGCACAACTACTGGTGAAGTTTAAAGTTTCAGCAGCAGACAGTATAGACGCTAGATAGAGAAGTATAAGCTTTTAGACATTGATTTCCAGTTTTGTAATCTTCTAGACCGTGAAATAAAATGCTGTAAAAAGAGGGTGACATTTCATAATTCAGGGCAAAATTGTCAAGTAACTCTTCAAGATGTTGAAGTTGAAATAGTTTTTATCTTTAGCCAAAAACGAGTAGTCCTGTGGACAGATCCACACCTACAACTATGCTTTGAAATTTGAACTACAGTTTGTTAACTCATGTTTTCATCTTGTCTTTCTACCAGAGCTTAACAACGGAGACCCATCAAGGAACATCATTGAGATGATTGTCCGAAAAGCCTCAACAAATCCTTCAAAGTTGTCAGGCAAGATCAAAAGTGTCTTCAGGGTGAAAAACCCCATAGAAACACTTGAAAGGTTCGAGAAGTACAGAGAGATGGTAAAGAAGGTTGCCAAAGAGAGAAACATGAGACACCCAAGAAACACAGTAGATGGAAATGAACTGATGAGATTCTACTGCACGACAATGGCCTGTTGCAATGGAGAGTCAAGGCGAGTCCCCGAGCTTTGTAATGGTCCAGCTTGTCGAGTGTGCAAGTTCGTTAAGTCGAACTTTGACACAGAATATAAATTGGAGAACGGCATTCAGTTGAGTACAAGTAGTGAAAACACCATTGCCGTTACAAAGGCAACTAAGGCAAAGAGGGCTGTAATAGTTTGCAGGACAATTGCAGGGAGCATTGATAGTGTGGATGACCAGCAACATGACAAGTACGAGAAAATTGGAAACCGAAATTCTTATTCCACCACCACCACAGAATATCTATTAGTCCAAAATCCCAGTGCTCTACTTCCCTGTTTTGTTATAGTTTTTAACTAATATGGTCTAGTGTTGTATGTGTTAGTCCTTTAGTTTTGAAGAATAGTATTTTACGTAGCCGTGTGACTGAAAACATTAAATATCTATAGATTTAAAGTTGAGGTGCAAAAGAGTTTTAATATTAATGAAGCATACTACTGCTATCACTATATAAAGGATATCATATCTTATGTTCTTAGCCGACGAAAGGAAGAAATTCAAATTAGAAGCAGAAGACTGACTATTAAGGGAGAGGTTCCATGACCAAGAACGCAAGCAATAGCTGCTAGAATTAGCTCCATGCACAGGCGGCAACAAGAGCTTGATTCTTCCAGCCGAGATATAAGGCTCCATCTCTTTCTTCCAGTGTATACTTCTCAGAATAGCTCTGCAGTAGGGTCTTGATTGTGGCATTTATTATGGAGCTAATTGGATAAGGTGTAAACCCTGCCATCATATATCGTGACCTCCACTTACTGAGAAGTTCAGTTAGTTCTACTCTTTCGACCACTTCACAGGCTATAATGTTGACGATTTCTCGTGCCAGACAGTGCTGCTCAACATTGATCCGCTCTTTGTGTTCCCTTGGCAAAGCTGCATCAATTGAATCAAAAATAGCCTCATAGTAGCTGAATGCCTCAGCAAATTAGGGACAGAAAGGAGCTGTGTTGGTGTTTGATTCTTGCTCAAAAAGAGTCACCACCTTGGGAGACAAGCTCTTAACCACCCTCAACAGCCGGTCCCTACGATTTTCGATGCTCACACTCTCATCTGGCAAGTGGTGCAGCGTGAAGGCAAAATTCACTGCAAGTGCCTCACCTGTTTGAACTCCAAGGTCCTGAAGCTGGACCTCGGAAGCAGAGATTCCAGCAGCAAGGAACTCAAACGGTACTTTATATGACTCTGCAAGACTTCACAACCTCTTTCCCACACCCGCGCATAAGCTGATGTAGAATCATCTATGCCCGTCAGCCTAATATGTGGGGGCCCTCCAGGCCGACTAGCTAAGGCCTGGATCAAGGTGATCCACTGGCTGCCTTGAGCAATCTGAAAATCAATTATATGAACTCTACTTTCATCCTTCATGGCTTCTGCAATCGCCCCATTGGCTGACATGTACCCAAACTTGATGGGCAGACTTCATATAGTACGTGCATGTATGATAGGAGTTCAGCACTGGCAGGCTCTTTGCATCTTAAGGATGCATAGATGCAACTTCCTGTAGAGGCCAACCTTGCAACATGTAAGCTTCTAAACGTTGGATTGGCTCGCCTGAAACTGATACCATCTGACGTAAATTTGACATCAACCATTAAGTTGTTGACATATCATTGTCTGCCAATGCTTTAGCACAAGCACGGAGCACCTCTGGAGATCATCTCCATTTGTTTCCAGTTCTGCTCTTCTGACAAATCTTGATTATGACTAACATGACTTGTGATGCCATATATGTCAAGAATATCCGACTCCGACTCCGACTCATTTCCAAGCAAAAGACTTTCCATTTCCCTTATCTTGCGGCTCAGGACACTGACATCGTTCGTTAAGCAAGACTGGTTAATCGGAGACCCAATAGATTGGTAAGACTGCAAATCTGGCTGTGATGTCGGACTTCCATTTGCTGAGAAACTTAAACTAGATGGAGAACTTTGAACATGGTAATTACTGGTTGCTGAGGATGATTCTTACTGCTCAAAGTTATGAGCTGACAGGTGTTCTCCATGAATGACGACATTGTGTATTGAAGGGAAACCATATGACTCTGGCACTTCAACAAATCTGTGAGAAACACTCCCATGTCTCTGTTGCTCGCATTAGAAAATCCAAACATGCAGAATCATTGAATCAATGTAGTTTGCACTCTGCAGATCCTCCAAAATCTCCCCTTGCACATCTTGAGCCCTTGACTTCAACTTTAATCTCCAATTCACTGCACTCACTGCAGTACTTCACCTTGTACCTGTAAGAAAAAGTTTGTTTCAATTTGACAAGTTCCTAGAAAAGCAAAGCTTCAATTTAATAGATACTATTAGAGAGAATGCACAGACTCAACCTTAGTTTTGGACTACAGGTTAAACCTGTACAACCATCCAACCAGAAAAAATTCATGTTAGAGAGAATGCACAGACTCAACATTCTCCTTGACACAAGTCATCTGAGAATCCTCTAATAATATCATAGGCTGTTTTGATTCTATGTAATAACTGCATATCAGTTTATAACTTAGCTATAATTGCAGATTGAACAGTAGCTTGATACTAGTATTGTAAACGGCAGTAAATCTGCTAAATATATGTACAATTGCAAACACAAAACTCAATGAGAATCATTTTCTAGCATAATACTATGATATCTGCAGTTAATGACTGAATGATGTTTAAAATTATCTACACATCCATCAACAAGAATATCGATGAATGAAATGTCCGAAACTCCAAAGGTTAACAACTTCAACAAAAACAAAACAATCAAAACAATATGATACAAAAACTGGATTGAGACATGCACAGAGACTAAAAAAAAACTAGGCCAAAGAGTTCCCCTTTTTTACTTCTTTGTAGTGGAAGAACTGAAGAACATGCATTCAACATTCAACATTCAACATTGGATTTGCAAATCATACGCTGAAGTTACACAAACATTGGGTACAAAAGTGATTCACTTTGCTTTGCTTATCTCAAGAACTACTTGATCTAAAAGTCATTTCCATATATGAAAGTGTAGCTTGAAGTCACAGTATATACTAGAAATGATATCAGCCACAAGAAGATAGAGTTCTCTAAGTCCATGTAGTTATTGAGAAAAACACATTGATTTTCATGCAAGTCATATGCAGTTCTATGAGTTAGCAGCACAAATACGATATAATTGATAGTTTATGAAAAACCAAAATAATTCATTCATAACCATAAGATCCACAATAATTCATTCATTCGGTTCGCAAAACCAAAATAAAAAGAAAAAAGGATCATAGCGGTAATTGAAACAAAGAAAAAGAGAGACGATGTGATCAGAATAGTAATAGACTTACTAGCGAAGGAAGAGCGAAGCCAAGAACAGAGAGAAAGATGTAGACACATAAACTATCAATCGAAATGGAATCGAACTGTTTTCAGTTTCATCAAGGTAAAACACAACCCAACGATTCGAAACAGAAATCGAATCGAAACAGAAATCCATTTTGAAACAAGGAATGATAAGAAGATTTGTACCGAGATGGAGACGACTTGGTGTCTTGGTTGGAGGCGTTGTCACGCAGAGGAGGACGATGGTAACGACAAGGCGACAACGGCATAGTCGCGTAGAGGACTACAGGAGTAGAGGCAGAGAGCCAGAGACACAAAGTAAGAACTCAGAACACTAGCAGAACACTAGCTTTTGGGAGTTTAATTTTTAGTATTCCAGTGTGGTTGAGTGCTAGTGTAGGATTACTACAAAAACCCAATCATAGAATGACTTATAAGAAACTGGGCTTTCAGGCTTTTTTGGTTTAAGAATTCTAGAGACTTGGATCGGCCAGCCATTGAGAAGGCCCCTCCCGTACATCACGTAACAATACACGAGCCTGGCAAAAAGACCAGCCCGGCCCGGTCAGGCCCGCCAATCCGGTTTGATTTTTTTTCAATTCGGTTTTTCTGCCCAGCCCTACCAGTAAGACCTGTTACAGAGAACCAGAAAAATTTGAATTCACACATACTACCCACAATATGTGCATACTGCCCCGAATAGGGTCTGTTACAAATAACTAGAGAAACTGAATTCACACATACTACCCCTCAATATGTACCTACTTCCCCAAAGCTATCTAACTCTTGGATTCACCTCTAATCACCCCCAATATGAACAACAAGCATTGACTTCAACCAAAATATATACAAAACAATCTTAGTCCTCGACAAAAAGTTGAGCCTCACCCACCACCAAGCCACCAACCACCATCTACACCCAAAAACCATACTCTCACCTCTTCGATTCAAGTCGAACACGCCGTCCAGCTCGACAACGGCTCTAGAGTCGCCACCATGAGTCTCAACCTCCTCTGCCTCATCGACGTCGTCAGCTAGTAAAAAAAGAGATTTGATTTCAGTTGTAGATGTTTGTGATAGAGAATGTGAGGGAAAGAGAGAGATAGAGAAATCAAAGAGGCGCAGACGAGGTGGACCATTACCTTGCGATGGAGGTCGACGAAAGGCGGCGGTGGAGCCACCATGGGCAAAGTGAGGTAAGAGAGCAAAAGCAGATCCGGGAGAGAGGAGAGAGAGGTCAGATGAGATATCGAGTGAAAGAAGGGTAGTTTTGTTAGAACAAATAGAAAAAAACTTAAAATTTGGTTAATGAGAATAAAACCCTAAGAGTGTATATTAGGCTAGTGGAAATTTTGAAATCTTATTTTTTTGATGGGAAAAAATTCTTTAAAATTAGGATGGAAGCGAATTTTCTCTATAATTTATTTGTCATTAAAAATTTATTGCATACAAGAAATTCTTAGGGGGTTTAATGGTATAATTAAACCAACTTTTAATGAGAATTAACCGATTAAAGAACAAAAACCTTCAACTTCCTAAAACCCCTTCAGACCTAACACTAGGTCCGCCCCTGCAGTGCATGTGGGTACGTGTTTCATCTTTTTGATTGATATCTAGTGCGCGTAGATCTCATCACGATTGGGACATTTATATTATCTAGTGATTTGATTATCAACTTTGTATATCAAGCCATGAAATATGAACAACCAAGATCTATGGAGTTTGGTCTGGAAGCAAGTTGGCATGTTTGTTAGATGAATGTGACAGTGACACTCTTGGTAATAGGAGGTTACTGGTTTGATCATCCGCAAGTGAAAAACACCTTCTAAGGATGGATCATACCCATGTTGCTCTCGATTCCGGAGTGACAGCTACCTGAACACCATTTTTTGTAACCAAAAAAAAATATGAACCAAGAAAATGTATCCAATTCAATTGAAAATTCTGCGTTTGGCAAATTTGGTTTTTTTTTCTTTTCGTTTGGTTATGCTTCATCGCTTCTTGATCCGGCTAAAAACCTTTGTTGCAATAACTTACGGTGGCTAAAAACCTTGTTGCAGGGACTTACAAAAGCTAAAAATGGGTTGGCTGCAATGGTGTCCATATGAACTGCAGTCCATGCCAGATGCTCCCAGAATTCAATATCTCTGTCTTCCTTTCCGTTTTCCTCCAAGAACTACAGCCCAAATCAGAAAACGTTAAAAGAAAACAAGAGGGTTTTCCAACTCTCAATGGAGGGACATATGTTCCTTTTAGTAGGTTCTCTTTCTCTCATTTCCATAAGAAAGTTCGTATAACCAATCACTCCAAGTATGTATGTATGTATGTTTGTTTGTTTGTTTGTTTGACTAAAGAAAGAAAAACTATATTTGTTTCTTTAAATTCTTGGTTGCCCTTACCGAGCTCTTTGGTAGTTCATGAAGTTGCTCCATGATTTCTTCTAGATGCTTATTATTATCAGTTTAGAAGCTTAAAGTTCTAACTTTTAACCATGTAGCAAAAGAAAAATACAACAGCAAGTTATCATCCGGAATACCATAGAATTTTTGCATCTTTTGGGCAACGGTGAAAGGAGATGTGCTAAGGTAAAAATATTATGACAAGATCCCACCAAAACCTCACCAAATGAGGCTAACATCTTCTCCAAAGCCACATCAAGTCTCCTTGGAGACAAGGCGACAAAGCATCACCCATCCACTTATTCCTCCGCAAAAGCTTTTCCAATAGCTAAACTACACAATCACAACATCCATTTGGACTCTAATTCCCACCATTTTCTCTCTATTGTGTCTCTCTGCCTCTCTTCTCATTTACCAAACCCAACTTAGTGTGAGAATATTAGTCCCCAACCCTTGCCTTCTTGGCCTTTGGCGCTTCGCACCGCAACTACAGATACTTATATTTCTTTGTTTACATCATTCATCAGAATCTGCAACATAGCCAGAAATTTCAATAGATTAATAACGATTTTCAAACTTAACCCCATGTCCTATTCCTATATATAGGAACTAACACAACCACAATGCCACACATCTGACTCCTCAAGGGCTTTCTCAATAATCTCATTGAAAGTTACACTAGCTAGCCTCATTTACCTTCTCATGGCCAGATCACAGAGCCTTCATGATGGAACTGTCAAAGTTCATTCTTCCATTGCCTTGTTGCAGGAGAGGTTTAAGCAACTGCAGAGAGCTAAGGAGATGAGGGAGGAGCGAGATCTCTTGAGGCAGCTCATAGCCGAATCTGCGGGGAGGGCTAATCAAACTCATCAATCCCCCGCACATTTTGAGCCGAAGGAGTTGGTGTTTCAGTCTGATATGACAGGCTCTCAGTGTAAGCCACAACCCCAAGTCTCAATGTACCTCCAACCTAGTTACTTGCAAGGCAAGCAAAATTATCAAGCAGCCATGCGCAGACCGAGCAAACTTGATGATTCGGATGTGGACACTTCTCTTCACCTTTGAACACCTTCTAGCAATCATGGACCTCATTTTGATGCTTATAGTTTAATTAATTGTCTTTGTTATATTGTTTCTAGCTAAAGTATATCTATAAGAGTATGAGTCTATAACAAATTACTTTCTATGGAGAAATATGAGCAATGTATTATTACTATGTATCAGGATGATCAAGATCACCTTTTTTTTGTTCACTTTATAATCTCAATTATAATCATATTATGTAATGGTTTAATAACTATTACATTTCCTCTTCATGACTCCATTTTCTGCAACAGCCATGTTGTTTGTACTTTCACGTTGATTACCCAAAAAAAGTTTCAATCCCAAATGAAGTCACTAGAGACTGGATTAGGGGACCTCGAATGTATCTAGTGATGAAATATTGAAAGAACGAACATATGGCTTTTCTGAGGACTTCTCCCATCAGTCTCCAAGACAAATTTGTGAATTACTGAGAAGAAATTTATCAGTAGGCAAAAATTCATGCCACCAGCTTCTAATACATTCCTTAAGGCTAGAAGCCGTAGTTAAAAGTAGAAGTATACGCAGGATTGGAGGTGCTAGTCTGAAGCTTTTTACAGCTTAGTTTCTCAAATTCTGGGTGAATATTGGAATCTCAACTATCAAGGAATCAGTGGTGGTCAGAGATCAGCTAGTGCTAGCTTTCTTATTTTCTGATTTTTATTTTGTTTCTGATTTACAAGTATTATATGCTTTGAGCTTCATTCTTTACTATCATGGCACAAGCATTTCCTATGGTAATTATCCTCTAATGTAATTTGATCTTCCAAAGATTTAGAAATAACAGCCAACAAAAAAGGGTAAAAAAAAGTAGAGGGAGCTCAATGCCAATCCATCACTTCATTACAAAGGTAGACATGAAGACTACCTAGCACCACTAAACCAATGTGAAATCAAAAAATGGCTCTTGCCATATATAACAAACATGTACTGCAAGAGGTAACTGAAAACCTACAGATGTTGAAACTTCAAATAAAGATTTCTTTACAGCATTCATTCCTGACTCGTTATTTTGTGTTCTCAATTCCCGCTCTTCTATGATTCCCGTTAAAAAATGGAAACAGGAGCAGTTCAACTAATGCCTACTGAGATTTTCAACGGTGTCTTCATGCTCATCAGATATTTCAAGATGTGGTCTCTTCTGGAATGAATCTTCATCAAATTCTTCACCATCTGAGTCATGACCACTACTAGACTTCCTTTTCATAATTTTGGGAACCAGCCAGGCAACCCCTTTGGTCTCCAACGTAGTAGTATCATTTTCTAACCTTTCAAATCGAACAGCACCAACCTTTCTGGCATTTCCCGCCAGAATCTGCATTCATGACAAAATTAGTCTTCATAGTGTTCTCAAAAGTCAGAATACCAAATTGGCAATCTACTATCATGGCCTTTAAGTTCCCCATGTACACTCTTCAGTTAATTTCCAAGGAAAAAAACATCAATCACTCTATGAAGGTATTATAAGAAGCTCGAAAAGTGGGTTTGGCTGAAGGTTGGTCTGAGAACACAAGCTCTGAATGAGATTCTTGTCAGGTTTTGTAGAAATGCCATGGTGGCACTGGGAATCAGCGTTGCGTTTATGATGGGGAGTTGCTAGTTATTCATGGCATCCACAATAATCACTAGCCATTTGTAGATCATTTAAAGCAACACATGCATTAAAGTTGCACTCAATTACGTCTGCAACATGCAATGGATTTGCATTTATTTTAACAAAATACTCAGCGTCATACCTCAAGTTTGAAAATTTGGTGCTTTTCTTTTTTCTCCTGCTTCTCGGATTCGGACTCATCATTCTCCTCTTCAATTTCCTTTTCAAGAACTACTTTGATGCTCTCACCCGTCCTCGGTATATAACCAAATGCTTCGCATATAAATCCGGATACCGTCTCATATTGATGACCCTGCATATAATAGGGGAAAAGTGAGTGGTCAATGTGCTACTGTGAATAATTGATGGAGAATGTGTCTTTATGTATATTACACCTTTGTACTGAAATAATAAAAATAAAAAAAACACAGCAGAATGGGAAAGAAGAAACAATTTTGTGTATGTTTATGCTCAGATAAACGACACTGAGAAGTCATTTACAAGGTTTTGTATTACTGAAGTACAGACTTAACTTCGCACCCTGAACTGCATTGCAATAATTGGAAATTTAACTTCGCACAAATTGTCAATTTTCACCCTCTGTCAAAAGAAAAGTGTCTCCACCAATATTTCTGTTGGCATGTGATGTTGCACTTAAAAGATCCATTTGTTTGCCGATGTGGCTACAACCACATGTCAAACTAAAGATGAAAATAGAAAATAAAGAAAATCAAAAAGTTTTCAACAATGTAAAAGGAAAAAATATGATTAAAAAGATGGATGGAATATCCTCAATTCCATGAGTTTAAATTGAAGAAATTATGAAAGGAGAATCCTTAATTTTACGGAATTACGGATGAGAAATCCCTAAAGGGAAGGAGAGAGTGTAAATTGACATTTTCTATCAAATACAGTTTGCTGGTCTTCACAATTGCAAGTTTGAGGTGCAAATTGACAAAGATGGCCAAGTTCACAGGAGCATATCATGGGTATAAAGTATAAACCATGCAATTAAACTATTGAAGTGAGTATCCAATGCATCATTGTGCTCTTTTAAAAGAAATCAACAGCCACATAGAAGATCGATCAACGGGACCAAAACTGTACTGTACACAGGCCCTTGATGTTCAGTGTATTCTGGGGCTTGGAGTTGTGGTTATTTACCCCATTCTGTAGCGAGTGTGCTATTAGGATGGCGTGAGAACTTTGATTCCTATCAGGTGCATAAGATATAAAATGCTTCAGCCTCTGTGTGTTTATGGACTCCTTGGCTTGAGTGAAACCAGAGAGCCTTCAAAGACATCGGATATTCGATCTTTGAGCTCAGTGACAAAGTATTATCACGGAACTACTGGACATGGGAAGACTTGACAATGTATCAATGCATGGTCTCCTAGGTGCTTACTAACATATTTATACTTGCAAAAATTTAAAAACAAAAATGAGAATTTGATGTTCTAGTTGTATTCTATTCCAATAAAACATAGCAATAAGAATACGCATGCTAGATGCACCTCAACTGTATTTAAAAAGTGGCTCTGTAGCAATATCCTTCATGAATAAATGAGCAGGGAACTAGGAATTCATGTTCAGGCTTCAGGGCCAGCAGCAGAAGCAGATGAGCAAATGCCATAAATGGAAATATTAACTACGAAAAATTTCTTCTGAACATACTACAGAAATCCGGAAAAAATAGAAACAAGGGTAATGTATACGAATATATAAATTCAAGAACACTAAGGATTTAGAACACAAAAGATAAAATACCTCAGGCATTTTCACATTTAGATCTTCAGAGAGCTGGTCAATAGATGTGTTGGCATCCACATCAAACACTCCCTCTGCACGCATTACTATGTAGCCAGTTTTTTTCTGAATCTCCTCCTGATCCAGAATCAACAGTTTCAATAAGTAAATTTGAAAACAATAAGTTACCAACCGGTCAGAAGTACAACAGCTGATTCTGTCAAAATATTAAAACTATGGTTAAGGGGCTTCTCCAATCAGGAGCTTAAGATAAGGAATAAATAAGTACGTCTGATTCCATCACTGGATTAGTATTTAAATTTGAGACAATATTTTGAATCTTCATAGTACACAACCTCCATCTGTTGAAATAAGAGTCGTAATTAATTATTATATTAAGATGGTTATTATTATTATTATTATATTGCAAAAAATACACTAAAGTTGTGTATTGAGGGAATGCAAATTTACTTTCCTCATAAAAAGAGGTCTTTTCTTGAGTATAGATTTTATGAGACCAATAATTTTTTTTACTTGTTTACATCTAATTGTTTTGGTAATTAGTTATGTCTATGGGTTGTACCCTTTGCCGCTTCTATTGTCAATGACTTATCAGAAAGGTAGATGAAAGGCCATACCTTGGAATCATTTTCATCAAATATTTCACCAACAATTTCCTCCACTACATCTTCTAGTGTAATTATCTGTTTCACCACAAAACAAGTTAGGGTAAGTAACTTGTTAGAATTTTAACAGCATCACTGAACACGCTAAATTAAAATGAAAGACATAACATACCCCTACAGTTCCACCATATTCGTTGAGAACCACAGCCATGTGAACCTTCCTGATGCGGAATTCTCTCAGAAGATTCCAGACTGACATTGAATCTGCACAATGAATTATAGTATACTACTTAAAGCATTTGAGAATGAAGGACCAGATGGAGTCAGATGTTCCAAAGAAAAACAGACAAATTCCTGCAGCTAGACACTACTAGTACTGGGGCTCAGATACTCAGGCGTGCCCGGAGTAGAACTAAGAAGCATAACCATATTGCTAGAGTTGGCAGTATGTGTAGGATTAGACTCATTTAGCACTAGTGCATAACTAGTACTGTGGTTCAGATACTCAGGTGTGCTAAAAGTAGAACTAAAAAGCATGATACCACAGCTAGAGTTGGCAGCATGATTGTGGGGTTAGACTCATTTAGCATGGGTCTAATTAAAAAAATTACATATCATATAAAAAATAGTATATAAGGCAGTTATCTAGTGTAGAAATTGCATATTTTTTCACAACAGAACTTGTGAATGCCACCATCCAAGATACTAGAGCTTCAAAATCCCTGACAGCTTTGACTATAACAATCCATAATTGCTTGCATGGATTCCTACCATAAACTTCACATTACATCAAGTAGAAAAAAAGGAATTCACAGTGATCAAAGTAGAGTGGGAAACTTTATTTGTCCCGCCTACTATCATTGTGTTTATCACTTCTAGTCTGTCCACTGACTTATCAGTTCCAGTCTGCCCACTGACTTGTCTATATGGACTATAAGTTCCAGTAATGACGCAGCCATGAGTTGGCTGGATCAAAAAACCAAAGGCTAAGCCCAATTCTTTTTGGTGAGGAAAGTCTACTTGGTAGTTTAATGGTCTAGTCAGTTTTATTTTTAGTTACAAAGTTTATTTTCAGTTAAAAATAAGAATAATTGTGAGTCTAGTGTTTTAAGAGTCTTGAGTGTATGTCTTTGTCTATTTAAGTCTTAGTATTAAGAGTCTTATTATTAATAAGTTACATTAGTCTTTTGGTATACTAGGAGTCTTAACGGTTTTATTTGAAGCCTATAAATGGCTTTCTAATGTAATCGAAATGGTAGATTGGAATGAATTAAGATTTTGTCTTGTTGAAGGCTTGGCCTTGTATCCTCTCCCCTAACCTCTCTTATTCTATTTCTTCCTTCTAAAGCTAAGGTATCTCTATTTCTTCTAAAACCATCTGTTTCCTTAATCTCTAAACGATCTCTAGCTCATCTTAATATCTCTCTCACCAACCCTCGCTTCCGTCCTGCATCAGTTTTGGTACCAGAGCCAAAACATACTACTTTTTACCTTCACCTTACCTGTAGAACTACAATGGTTACTAACGCAGAGCTTGCATCCAAAGTGGACAGTTGTCTCAAGAATCTGAGTGCCAAAAGTTGTTCCAGAAGGTGCTTGAAAAATTGACTTCTTTAGAACATGGTTTTCAGTCTATGTCTGCCTTGGTAAATGAGAAGTCAAAAGATAGCGGTCAGGACTCGTTTTCAGCGTCGCATTCTAGGCGTAATGACTTAAGACAACCTAGATCAGAAAGAGGCGTCAAACTAGACGTTGATTTCAATGGAGACAGCAATCCTGAGGTCTTTCTTGATTGGCTACATGGCTTGGAAAGCTACTTCAAGTGGCATCAGTTGGCCGAGGAGCAAAAAGATATCATTTGCAGAAGCTAAATTGAAGGGAACAGCTAGAGTTTGGTGGGAAAAATACCAACAAACTCATTTTGCAGTTATTAGGACTTGGGAAGACATGAAGATGGCTCTGACACGTTTCTTTGTGCCACCTAACTACAAGCAACGACTCCACCTACAGTTTGTGGAATTGCTGCAAGGGAGCCTCTCAGTTGAAGAGTATATTAATAAGTTCTATAGCTTGGCTGCCAAATCTCATTTTCCATGGAATGCAGACATCATGATATCAATGTACCGCAAAGGCTTGAATCCCCATATTTCTTCGGGATTAGCAGCAAGCAGAATTTATACAATGAATGATGATGTCCAGATTGCCTACCAAATCGAGGAAGAACATAAGAAGAGATCGTCCATGTCATTTTCCAACAAAGGGAAGACACCAGATAAGTCTTCTAGAGGATTCAGCCCTACATATGGTGATTCAAATGAGAAAACTCTTAATGAGTGCTCATCTTCCAACCAGTTAGTAAGTTCATCTGTTCTTAAGAGTGCGCAAAAGGCTGCTGGATCTGCCTCTAATACGAGGACTGAAGTTAAATGCTGAAAATGTTAAGGCTTTCAGTACAATGCCCAAATCGTTTAGTTGCCTTTGCAGATAAGGAAACTCCAATTGCAACTACTGAGGCTGAACAAAAGGCAAATGAAGTTATATTGGAAGCAGAAAAAGATTTGCTGGAAGAAGTGTATGACCCATTTTTAATGTTGCGACCTGTTCTCACTACGCAAAAGGAACATGAGGAAGATTGGCGTAGAAGTAACATTTTTCAAACCTGTGTTCGATGCAGTAATCAGCTGTGTACCCTAGTCATAGATGGAGGGAGCTGCTCTAATATCATCTCTGAGGAAGCTGTTAACAAACTTGGGTTGCCTACTGAACCACATCCAACCCCTTATAAGGTGGCATGGGCAAACAACACAAATCTCAAGGTCAATGATCGTTGTTTGGTGACCTATTCTATTGGGAAATTGATTGACACGGTGACCTGTGATGTGCTTCCCATGAAAGAGTGTCATATTCTGTTGGGGCGGCCATGGCTATTTGATAAGAAGGTGCAACATTGTGGTTATAACAACACATATTCCTTCCAAGATGGAAGTCACGAGTTCAAGCTCGTACCAGCTAAAGATTTGCCTACCTTAAAGCTCAAAAAGACAGCAGGTACGTTCCTCCTTAAGCAGACCGAAAGTGATGACTCTATACTTGGTCCAGTTCCAAACTCAACTGAGTTGAGTTCTTTTCAGAGGGGGGAATTAATGACGCAGCCATGAGTTGGTTGGATCAAAAATATCCTATCTGGAAACCAAAGGCTAAGCCCAATTCTTTTTGGCCAGGAAAGTCTACTTGGTAGTTTAATGGTCTTGTCAGATTTATTTTCAGTTACAAATTTTATTTCCAGTTATAAATAAGAATAATTGTGAGTCTAGTGTTTTAAGAGTCTTGAGTGTGTCTTTATGTCTATTTAAGTCTTAGTATTAAGAGTCTTATTATTAATAAGTTACATTAGTCTTTTGGTATACTAGGAGTCTTAAGGGTTTTATTTGAAGCCTATAAATGGCTTTCTAATGTAATCTGAATGGTAGATTGGAATGAATTAAGATTTTGTCTTGTTGAAGGCTTGGCCTTTTATCCTCTCCCCTAACCTCTCTTATTCTATTTCTTCCTTCTAAAGCTAAGGTATCTCTATTTCTTCTAAAACCATATGTTTCTTTAATCTCTAAACGCTCTCTAGCCCATCTTAATCTCTCTCTCACCAACCCTCGCTTCCGTCCTGCATCATCCAGACTGGCATGATGGTAATGGTCACGTGAAATTATCCTATGACGGACTTGCACACATGGGGCACACTCTTGAGCATGGTCCAAACTCTTGGACACAACTGATGGTATATTCTATTGGTTTGAATGAGTTGATAAAATCAAGGCTAGTGATTGGTACGTGTTCTCTTTGGGCTCAGTCCACACTCCACACCTTAAGAGAAAAGAAAGAACTAAGTATATATTAAAAAACACGGCCAGGGAAAACAGATTAGGCATAGTTCATTGCCTCCCCAAGGGTTTGCTGGATTTGGAACTAAAGGTTACAGAAATCACCTAAGCATTTAAGCAACAACGACCCAACAACTTCGATTCCAGTGATATCATTTCATTTCAAAACTGGTTTCATTCGTAAAGAATACGATGCATTTTTCTGTTATGAATAGAAATTGTTACATAATGAATGTCTTTTACGAATGCAAGTGTTAACATGAGGGATTCTACTAAAGCTTACCTGGCACAAAGTAACCAGGTTTTTGAGCCATATCCCCAACAGCAGTACTCTCTAGTAGCTCACCCTTCAAAATAAAACACAATTACAACTCTGCAACTATGAAATTGTTACATACAATAAAGAAACAAAGAGTATGTGAACCGCAAAGGGAAATATGACTACACTAATCTCACCTTCTGAACAAAATCCAGGAGATCCATTGCATAAGCAATGCCTACTATATTATCAACACGCTGCTCAAAAACAGGCACCCTAAAAGAAAGTTGAATACATTACCTAATAAGCAAACTAAGGTCTATAAATCTTCTTGGAAACATAAAATAATAATGAAAACAAAAATTACTAAAAACAACCGTCTTTACTTACCTTGAATATTGATGAGTTACCCACAAGTCATGAAAATCAATCAGCGTTGCACTGGCATCAATTGCAACTACGTCTACAAGAGGTGTCATCACCTCTCTAACATGCGTATCTTTAATCTCCAACACATTCTCAATCATATCCTGAAAAATATTTTATTTCTATCAAAGCTGTACCTTAAATAGAATTATATATAGATACATATGTGTGTGTATCTGGGATCACATAGACAACTTTATTGAACAGAGGTTCATAGAGTTTAGTTGGAACAAATGAAGCCGTTACCATTTCAAGCTTCAAAGGAGACAATACTCACTGACCATGATATATACTTATATGGTAGACCTAAGAAAAATATGGGTACACACCACAATGTGAGGGAACTTGAGAGCACAAGCTGTTTATAGTATCATTGCATTTGTACTAAGCTACCATCCACACAACTCATAAAGAGTTTCAAAACATATACTTTGATATCCCACACCTACCCCTTAGCTTTTATTCTCTCCGTATACAGCAAGACCTTAACTCACACACAATAACAGCGTCCTTGAAATAATAAATGTCATCTATATAGATATAAAAGTTATGGATGCAACTGCCCGGTACTTGATGGCAGCAGCACTGAAATTTAAGCTGATAGCTTGCATGAAATTGATTGACTTTCTTCACTGTTAGCAATCAAGAACAGCAATCATGGTTTACTAGTTGGAATTACCAGAGCAATCAATACTTCGGCAGAATAGTGTTATACATAAAGCTATTGGAGTACCTGTTCTTCCTCCTCAATTGCCCCACTTAACTCAGCCCCTCGCAACATCAGTTTTAACTCCTCTTCAGTAACATATGGTTCACTGATTGAAAAAACAAGATAATAAGTACAAACAAAATAGAAGGAGAGGAGAATTCAAACTTGAGTATCCAAAAGAAAACCTTCTTCCTTTCAACCCCAGAATTTTCAGCATCCCCATTGATAGATACGTAACAACTCTTCCCACCGGATATAGAACCAACGAAAGCCACGCCACCGGCCTAACCTAGAAGCATCAAACCACAATACATGTCAAATTAAGCAAGACAAGCAGGAGTAACGTAAGATAAGCACAATGACTGCACCACTATACCGAAAGCCGGGGACATCTAACTAGTATTCAGATGTGGAACTTGGTTAAAGTAAGAATCAATCTAACTTACCACAAACCTAGCAACTTCTGTGGGATTGTGAACAGCAACACTTTTTGGAGTTATTTCTGTGAGGAGCAGAATAAGAACCTTGCCACATTAAAGGAAGAAGAGCAGTTTTAGATATCAGTTTCATACAAATGGTGTTTCCTAGATCCAAGTGAGGAGAGGAAAAATCAGAACATTGATTTTGCATTTTATCAAATTTCAGTCTCAACAGTCTAACATCTGACACCGAATAAGAAGTCAAGCAAATCTGATCAATCTCTCTCCCAGACTTCTTATAAAAGCATATGCTACTCGGTCACTTAAAAAAACTCTCTTCAGCATACGCTCCAGATACCAATTATATTTTAGCGTCATCTTTTGCAAGATTACTGATAAAAGATAGAGTACAATCTAATGGCATTTTCAGCATTACACGCTTGATTGTACAAAACATCCGTGCTATTAGAACCAGTAGAAACTTAGAGTGACCAGTATCCAGTTTGTCAGAATAAAACTGCAAACCTCCAACTATGTATAAAATCAGGCAGGGAAATTGAGACATACAGTCATTACTCCAGTTGCTGCACTAACACCAGCTTCACCAAATACTGCTGTTGCGGCCTCAGTAACTAAAGCAGTTGCTCCAATATTGACAACACTGAGTACAAAAGTAAATTCTACAATAAGAAAGAAATGTTCAACTTCATCATGAAATAAAAGAAAAATAAATACCAACAAGCATGAGAAGGAAAGTACGTTGTGCCAATAAGTATGGTTGTCAAGAAACGAGTCACATCATTGCGCAGCAATCTGAAGACTCCATTTTCAGGCTCTTTCTCAGCCAACTCACGTACCTGACACAAACTAATATCAAATAACTAATCTTCTTTCAAGATTTTACAAGGTTAGATCATGCACATTCTTCAAATAAATGGTTAGGATTGTTGCCATGCTTATAAAGATTCTAGAGACAACACATTATCTCTATGTTAGTAACTCAAATTCTTTGAAAAAAAATTTAATAGTTTAGACCATTCACACTCATTTGTACTCAAAGGTACCCAGAAGGCCAAAACACAATAAAAGTTCATACCTTCCAAGGCCATAACGTGGTAATTGAAGTCTCAGCCATTGAGAAAAAAGCCGAGAGACCCAAAAGAGCCGCCAAAATCAAACCTTGCTCTTTAAAAACCTGAAGAACCTGAAGCGTCTTGGGCCAAGCATTTCTGAACATTAATATGCTCTTGTCAACAACCCCATAGCTGGCATTGACCACACCCTCCACGGCAAAAGCTCTCCTAGAACCATAAACCAAAACCCCACAAACCATGGCTGCTAAAACCACTCCACACTTCACCATCACCCTCACAACATCAATGCTTGAACCCGAATCACCATTTGCACCACTAGAACCCTCACTATCTCTACCTACGGCTCTCAAACGAACCCTATTAGCACACAAGTCAGCTCCTCCACATCTTGGACCCAAAAACCTCCTAAAATCGCTAGTGCCAACGCAATTCGATACCAACCGCAATGGGTGGTTATTATTTTGCACAAAAACCTTGGTGGGGAAACTCTTTTGCTTATTGTAATACAAGAAACTCAATGATTTTGAACCTGAAATGAACCTGGGTGGGCTTAGAATCGAAGATTCAAGCGCCATAGCCTCAAAATATAACCCAAAAACAGAATGTAAACAAGACCCAGAACCCAAAAAGTAATCAACTTATGAAAGACAAAGAATCAAATGAATGAAATTTGTTTTGTTTTGGGAATGTCAGAAGTGGGTGTTGAAGTGTGGATGAGGAGGGAGGCTTTCGAAGGTTGTGGAAGATAAAGAGAAGTGGGGAGAGAAGAGGGGTCATAGTTGAAGGGGAAGAGGGGAGAGATAGAGAAGTGGGTGTGGGATATTGTTGGGATTGTTCATAAACATGTTTGGCTGTTGGCGTTGCAGAGTTGAGAGGAACTTGGCGGACTTTGCAAATTGAGCGTGGGTTTTGTTTGCTGCCTAGTGAGGAGAAGAATGATTTATGTAATTAGAAGATTTCGCTCTATTATTTCTATCTAAATAGAAGATTTTTGTAGAGATACGATTATAATATTAATCTGAACAAATATCATATATTTATACATATAAAAAAAAGTAAATATATACACAATATTTTACACTTCCCTTTAAATTGGTATATAGATATCGATTATGTCTAACTTGTCGACTGAATTATCAAATATTTTCCTTAATTAACACCTCTTTTGTAAGAACATCTGTTAATTAATCTTCTGTACACACGAAAATAAATGAATAATTTTCTTATCCAAGTTTTTCTTAATGAAGTGTTGATTCACTGTATACCGGTGAGCTCGTATCGAAATATACTACGACATCAACGCTTGAAATCCATTATTTGTTGATTTGAGAAAAACTCGACAATTTTGTATCTCATAAGTCTTATACATGGTTTTAAAGTACTCATTTAATTCTATATGAATTTATCATATGTATATAAAGTGTTATGGCCTAGCGTCCATTTGGGTTTCCAGCCATAAAAAAATATGTTTAAAGTAAGCTTCTATGCATTATTAAAGGTTCATCACTTATTTTTTTTCATTTTAAATTACTACAAATTCCTATATATCAATATTTATTCAATGTTTTGTTTTCAAATATAGTACAAGATATAGAAAACAAGCATCTCTTAAAATTTCATTTAAAATTGCATTGTTTTTCTTCAAATTTTCATTAATTTTCTCAATTTTTTACTTCTATCAATATTTCCTCAAAATATCCATTTTTCATAGCTTTGATATTTCCATAATTACCGAAATTTAAGTCTTTGCGCTAAACACAACAATTGACCTTGTCCAAGAACATTCATAGTGGAATCTACGTATTGACATGTCAACATTTGTAAAAACTAGGGGAGCAGGAGTTCCTAACGGGACTTGGGAGACTTGATCTGGAATATGCCCTCAAGTTCAGGCTATTTAGGCCGATGGTCTAGTCTTTCCTTTAGGAAATTAGGAATTAGGAATGAGTGATGCTAAATGTACCTAGTAAATATTTTAGTAGACCCAGCAAAATCAATGGACAGTTTTATCCTTATATAAAATTACTTTTATAGTCATCATAAGTAAGAAATTAAAAAAACATAAAATTTAAAACTCTTTAATCCAATTAGTATCTAAATACACCCAACAGTTTGAGTTTGATGTAAACACGTCGTTCCAACAACAAAACCTTAAACCCAAGACGTCTTCGCTCCTCTTCTCAGAACAAAAAAAACAAAGACGTTTTCACTTCATTGTTATTATTGCTTCAATGGTTTAATACATGATATGAATGAAAATTATGAGTGCAATTATGATTTCAGATGCTTCTAATAAGGTACGTTCATTTGAATTTTGAAATATGATTGAAAAGTAAATGAATAGAACATGTGGATCGTTCATTCCACTAGCAAACCACATAACGTTCTTTTTATTTGAACAGATAATCAATCATCTTCTAATGGTGGGAGTGAATGTGTATTATAAACGACATGTCGATTCACAACTAGTGAGGTAAGTAGCTTGGTTACTGTTAATTACCTTTTATATCGATCTCTATTATAAAAAAAAGTAATTATTTACTTACACATGTATTCAAGAGTCGGAATGAATTAGTTAATTGGACTCGTGCTGAAGGAAGAAAGTATGAAATAGTAGTTGCAATCAAGAGGTCTGATTTTCCAGAAAATTATAGATTAAGAAGATGGCGAATAGTTTTTGGTTGTGAGAGAGGTGGTCGTTATCAAAAGAATAATGCAGACTCAACATCCTTACAAAAGAAGAAGCATGATGCCAATTTCAATCTTCAAAAGAAGAAGCGTCACAGGAGTGGTGGTATAAAAAAGTGTGGTTGCCCATTTTGTTTGAATGGAAAAAATATTGGTTTTGGAGATGAGTGGACTTTTGAGGTGGTAAATGGGATGCATAACTATCATGCTACAAAGTACCCTGAAGGACATTCCTATCTGGGGCGATTAACCAAAGAAGAAACTAACTTGTTGGTTAATATGTCAAAGAACCTGGTTAGTCCAAAAAAAATACTATAAACTTTGAAGCAAGTTCATGTGTTCATGTGTTCTTTAAATAGGGCAGAAAGTTCTCACTCAAAATTGAAGAGATATTGGACGTCTAGTTTGTGTAACTTTGATACATCTTGGAAAAGAATTCATGCCTTATTGAATTTACAACATACAGAAATAAAAGCTTCATTTGAGAAAAGTCTGATATTTATCCGGCATGAGTTCATGAAGAATGTGTTTAAGGAAATTGTGGGTTTTGTTTCTCATGATGGCCTGGATTATATGTTGGGAGAGTCAAAGAGGATGGACTATGATGGAACTAACCAAAATGTATGTTGTTGCACTTTAAGAAAAAACACACGGGTTGCCATGTGCACATGAGATGACAACTTATAATGAGAATGGCTGGCCTATTCCACTTGAGTGTGTTCATTGCCATTGGAAGAAATTAGATATGGTTTATGTCTCATAGAGTAATGACCCCGTAGATGTTTCGTTGAAGTCACTAGAGGAAAGATTCATGAGTTGGTTATGTAGACCTGATGATGACACCAAGAGACAAGTAAAGAGAAAGTTTGAGGAAATCATGAATCCTGAATGTACCACACTTATTGAAGCAAAGATTAAGACAAAAAGACGTCCAACTAAAGAAGAGGCCTCAACACGTCAGATGTTATCTTCTTTTGAGATTGCATTATCAGGCCAAATTTGTCATTCACAGGCTGTAAGTGTGAAGAAAGTTAATATAAAAGCACCTTCGAAGATGCCATATACAAGACAGCCAAAAGTGGCTAAAGAGTAGACAACATCCAATCTAAAAGATTAACTCCTACAACTACTAGTATTGGAGAGTCAATAATAAAGGTGAAGAAGCGACCATCAAAAATGGAAGACGATATTGGTCTTTCACTAGCTCCCTCTAGCAACATTGAGGATTTGAAAACACCACTAAAGAAGTCAAAATCGGCACAAGGTACCAGGGCACCTAAAAATGACCCAAGTTGAAGGTATGTACTTATTTTGATGACTTTCCGCCTATAGATTAATGGTTCTTAATTCCACATATGGGATACATTGTAGCAAATTGTCACAATGTCGTGCTGATGCATTTTAGAAAGCCTTTAATGGCATGTTTCACGTTCTTGCCAATGGATAGCACCCCTCTTCATATGGTTGATCGGTGTGAAATTTCTCTTGGTTTTGTCAGTACAAATCACTTTGTCCAAGTCTGTACATGTTGCTAATAAACATTTGTAATATAATTTGTCTGATAAATGTTAACTGGTCATCATCTTCTCTTATGTTTATAGGTTCATCTGAAGCCATTTCATCTTATGCCACCTATTATAGATGGTTGGTTCAGACATTCTCTACTGCTTGCAAATGGTTGGCTGCCTCCTTATAGTGATCGCCTTCATGATGGCAAAGATATTTTCGGTGCCAATTATCTAGATGATGAAAAAGAATTTGGTGACCATTGTCTAAATGATGAAAAATTCATTACAATTGACAGTGACTGATTTGCTACTATTTTTATTTTTATGGATGCTATATAACATGCTTTTAGTTTATGTTTATCACCCAAATAAAATAGTAACATGAAAATACATTATTTTAAGCTTAACTTTCCTCTATTGTTTCATTACTGTTGTAGTCAATGTTTGAAATAAATTTTACTACAATAATCTATAAATTGTTTTGGGCACGCTACAACGTTGGCATGTGCGAGAGTAGTGCGATCCTCCCAGACTTGTTTCAGGTGTTGGCTGAGTTTTGTTGGGTTTACGTTTATTGCTAGGTGCAAATAGTTTTGTTAGGTTTAACAAATAAAGGGTATTTTGAAAAGTTGTTGGGTTTATTTAGAAATTTTATAATATTGTTGGGTGTATAGAATTTGTTGGGTCTACTTAAATATTTACTTGGTACATTTAACAACACTCTTAGAAATTTAGGGCTTTCTAAGCCATAATATGTAACTATTCCTTGTTTAGGTCGATGGTCGGTCCTCCCCCATTTAGAGCATCTCTAACAACATATGTAAAAATAGAATTATTTCTATTTTAGAAGAAAAACATCAGTTTTCGACTCCAACAGCTCATGTAAAGCATCATCTATAATAACAAAACTGAGAAGATAGAGAAAGACATCCTCTATATCTATAGAATTCTCAAAATTTGTATATTTCATGAACAAATCTCTAAAATTTATTGTTTACCTTTTAAAATTCACTCTATGTCCACTCTCTCCTAAAAATAGAATAAAAATGGCATTATATTGTTGTAGGGAATATAACATGTGCGTGTGTGCACTTGGTCTTATGTCGTGTATATGGGCTTAGCCCATGGGTTTTGTCTATGAGCCCTAGTTGTAATAGGTTTACATTATGGACTTAACCCAAACCATGTAGGATTGGCTTATTGTACTTAAAGTGAGTCTCTATATAAAAAGCTTTTCCCTATTCATAATAAAATATATGTGATTCATTCTCTACTCATATTCTACAAGACGTTATCAGTCACGTTAGCTCTAGAAAACCCTAGCTACTATCGGTTGCCCATCATCGAAAAAAACCCAAAACCCAAAAGTTTTTTTATTTCGGCAGATCCTTCCTTGGATCGCTGCAGCCCCTACCTGCGCACTGCCACGAGCACCGACGTGCACCCCTTGTGCACCGCCGCGCACCCACCGAACACCAGAGCGCATCGACGTGCACCACCGCCCACACCGAGCTGCCATTGCCTATTTTGCTGCTCACAATCGCTGCCCCAAGCATCAAAACATAATTTCAAGCTTCTTTGGAGAATTTATCAAAAAAGGTATGTACTTTGAAACCTTAAAACTCGTTCAAAGTTCACTAAACTCGGGGGATAAAGTCCATTCCTCCCTTCTACATCTCCCTTCTATGCTTGGGACGTTTGTCTTTACAGGTACAATTTGTTGAATAAAACCCAAGATAGAGTGATTGCATATGCCCGCCATGCTGCCGCTATGCACTGCCGAGCACCGCTGCCAGGGTCTGCCCCTGTGCGTAGGTGCACGCTGCTGCCGGCGCGTATGCACACCTCTTGTGCACTGAAGTGTGCTGCTACCGGGGATTAGCCATGTGCACGTGGACTGCTGTCAGGCACCAGAGGTGCACCGGCTAGGCTGATGTCGAGCGCTACTGCCGGGGATTGGCCCTGTGCACGCGCACGCTGCCACCGGGCACCACAAGTGCACCTGTTGTGCACCTGCCGAGCACTGCTGCCGAGGCTGGGCCTTGGCACGTGCATGCGGCTGCCAACATGTACATATGCACTGTATATCCTCTCTAGGTCAGCATTGTGTGGTATCCATGACTGTTTTAATTTAAGAATTAAGCATCGAATCAAATTGGTCTAGAACTAATAGCTTGAATTCTTGTATGCAGAGTCAATGGATAAACACTTGCAGTTTGATCCCCTGGACGCCCAAGGTCATGAGTATCACCGCTGGGTCCTCGACATGAGGCAGATTTTTATTGGCAAGGACTATATCTCCACCGACGATCCTCCCATGGAACCTCTAGAAAAGGGTGTAGAGCAGCCGAATGAAAGAACAAAGTCTAAGGCGCTTATTTTTATCCGCCGGCACCTGGATTCCACATTGAGGTGGCAATACCAGCAAGTAGCCGATCCGCTGGAGCTGTGGAACAAGCTCGCGACACGATTTGGTAATGTTCATGTTGCGCTTCTAAAGGAGCTACAGGCTGAATGGGTTTCCATCAGGCTAATGGATTATAAATCTGTAGAGGAGTACCAGACAGATATGCTTGCACTACGTGCTCGTCGGCATTTTTGTGAAGTTAAGAAGTCCGAGGATGATCTCATAGAGAAAACGTTGCTCACCTTTCCCAGGTTATCAGCTACTCTGATGAAACAATATAAACATGACTATAAGAGCGGTCTTACTTTGACGTTTGACTCTCTTATGACGTTGTTGCTAATTGAGAAAAAAGATTGTAAGATCTTGACTAAGAACACTCCTCGACCTGTTGGGACCCTTGTTGTTCTAGAGACTAATTACAACAGTGTCGAGGCGGGAAAGTCATGAAGCAGAGAGCACGAGATCATTATGAACCATATCACCGTGAGCAAGACTCTAGTCAAGGCACCCAGACTAGGAGAGGCACTAGAGGTTTTAAACACTTTAAGGGCCGACCTAATATCTAGAAGAAGGATGATGCAGCCGCCCCCAGGGGTAGAGCTCCCAAACCGGTTCAGAAACTGGGCAAGAAAAATGCTAAGGCAAATATATACTATCGTTATGGGTCACAGGACCACTGGATGAGGCAATGCCGAGCACCTACCGACATTATAGCTGGGTACAAGAAGTATAAGGAAATTGTGGAGAGTCATGTCACTGTGGAAGTGGACAAAAGGCCGAATACCAACCATACAGTTGAGGATTTTCGGGAACAAACCGATTTAGATGCACCCGACTTTTAAGTTGTTGAGCTCTTGTTTGTTTTTACCTCCATGAGTTGTTGTTTTTCCTTTCAAGCATATGTAATAAGGCATGTTTATGCCATGTTTAGTTTGATTGTTCTTGAGACCTTTGGTTGTAAACTATTATGCGTCAAATAAAATTTTGATGTTCTTAACTATTGTGTTCGATATGTTTACACAAACACTTGACAATATCTGATGCACTTGACCATTGTATGCCGCTCTAAGACTCTCCAATGGAGTTTAGAAGCCGGGCAACACTGTTTTAAGCCTAAGGCAAGCAGCTATTAAGCGCTGCCTAGGAGCTGCGAGTTGGCCCCTTTTCAATAAATTATACAAAAAAAAATATTTAATTTAGTAGAGTAAAATAGAAGAGCTGTTGGAGTGGTCCCTTTTCTTTTGAGAGATTTTGTGATTTTCTCTCAAATAATAGAGAAATTATACAAAAACTATTGGAGATGCTCTTTCTGTTTAGAGCTTGTTGATCCTGGTGTCTTAGCAGTAGGTGTGCTGCATCAATTTTGGTATCAGAGCTGGACAAGCTCTTGTGTCGAAGCTCCAGCCAAAGTAAACTCATTTAACCATGAATCTTGAAGCATTGGCTGAAACAATAGAAGGCTTAGCTGCTCAAATAGGTCATCTTGAGACTAGAATTCAAGATCAAGCAATTGTTACAAAAAGGCGTGCAGTTGCTTCTGATCAGCGTTTGGCTACAATTGAAGCTTCATTCAACAATGAAGAGAGTATTCGTGGAGGACCGAAGATACAACCTAGGAGGAATGTTCGTAGGCATCCTGTTCAAAACAAGAGCATGCAAGATGGACATGATCCTGAGGAGAAACTATTGAAGTCTTTCAAAGTTGAAGCTCCAGGCTTTGATGGTGAACTGAATGCAAAGGTGTTTCTAAATTTGATATCGGACATGGACCACTATTTTGAGTGGTATCAATTTTCTGAACGTCACAAGTTGCGGTTTGCAAAGATAAATTTGGTAAGCAAAGCTAGAGAATGGTGGTGTGGTGTGGAAAGGTGAGTTGCAAGAGTCGGTGATGATCCTATCATTGATTGGGAGGAAATGAAAGAAAATCTTAAGGAGAAGTATGTTCCTTTAGCTTACAAAGAGCGCTTGCTGGATGATTGGCAATGTCTTCGTCAAGACATGACCGCTGCTAAGTATATTGATAAGTTTGAAGAATTTATGGTGAGATGCAACGTAAATGCAGATCAATCTGTGACTTTCACTAGTTTCAGAACTAGCCTTCGTCCAGAACTTCAGGGGGAGCTGATTCCTCATGAAGTATATTCATTGGAGCGAGCTTACCATATTGTACTGGAATTGGAGCGCTACTTGCACTATCAGAAAAAGTAGTATAGTCGACGAAATAACCAAAAACAGGCCGACGACTTTTTTTTGTCGGTGTTATACTATATTTTAGCCGATGAGTCAAATTTTTTACTTTAACGGACGAGTCAAATTTTTGAATTTAGCCGACGAGATTTTTGACTTTAGCCGATGAGTTAAATTTTTGACTTTAGTCGACGAGTCAAATTTTTGAGGTTAGCCAACAAAATTTTTGACTTTAGCTGACGAGATTTTCGTCGGCTAAAGTCAAAAATTTTAAAAGAATTTTTCTTGCTTTTTTGGAAATTTTAAATAAAACTTTCTTCTTCACTCTGCCTCTCCAAGTGTGTGGTTGTTATGATGGTGTGTGGTGGTGATGATGGTGTGTGGTGGTAGTGATGATGTGTGGTGGTAGTGATGGTGATGGTGTGTGTGGTGGTGGTGTTGGTGTGTGGTGGTGGTGTTGGTGTGTGGTGGGTTCGGGTAGAGCAATGACGCCGAGAGGATGACCGACGGTGGGAGTCGTGATGAGAGGATGGCCGAAGATCGATCTAAAGTATGGCCGACGAGGTTTAGCCTACGATACTTTAGCAGATGAAAGTTCGTTGACTATGATTTTAACCGACAAAAAAGTCTAACATGTCGACAAATTTCTTTCATCGGCCAAAGTATGAGAGGATTGCCGAAGATTGATCTATAAAGTGCTACAAGCCTTAAGGATCTGGACACTACGCTGGCCAATGCCCAACTAAAGAACAACCTCGAAGTCTATTTGCAACAAGTATATTTTCTACTCTAAATATAGAACGATTAACACAGCTTTCCTCGCGCATTTTCTTGCATTTCGTTTCCAGACAGGACTATTCAAGTCCAGATGAAACTGTCTGACCTCTAAATATAGCCAACGTCTTACATCCCACACGGAACAGGGGCTTAAAGACTTTACCCTACACATACACATCACTCGTACTCCACATACAGAATTCATGAACACAGGCAATAATCATCTCCTTGTCGAACTACAAAACTGGGCCATAAACAAATCTCCACCAACACAACAATAAAAGACTAATGCAAACATCCTCTTAAATCTTAAGCTGAAAAATTAATTTGAACATATATAATTCAACCCCTTCAGAACAGAATTAACACACTCCAACAAGGTTAAAAAATATAGATAATACTGACCTTGAAGCCAAGATCCCTCCACTCAACCCAATTCCTCTGCTCAATTCCTTTGCTTCTGACTAAACGCATTCCACCTAATCCCTCTCTTTCTTCATTTCTAACTAAACCAGTAAACCCACTTATCAATATAAACTTATCAGTGCCCAGATATATATTACCAGCACAACAATCAAACCCATTTTTACAGGTATATTACCAGCACAACAATCAAAGACTAATGCAACAAAATAATGGATGATAAATCAAACAAGCCGAAGAACAGAATCTGGATAAATAGTTGTACAACTTAAAGTCGCACACATTATAGTACACAAGATGAGGCAATCAAGTTAAAAGTCTTTACAGCATAAAGCAACCAACAGTGTTCGGCGGTGACATACAGTCTGGAGAGGTATGGTATTCGAAAATGCAGAGAGGCTGGAATTGGACACTGAAACAGTTCTTCCTGTCCTTGTCCACCTTGGAGATATCAAATTCGAATTGAAATGGTATGACAGCTCTGGTATAAACCCCAGACTCATTTGGGCATTCGTTTCCCCTAGATGGAAGAAATGACAGTCGTTTGGCAATGGTTGATGAGGGAGTCCAGCCGGCAGATTCATCTCAAAGATTTCACTGATAGTTTCCTGGTTTTCATCTGAGGATATAAGATGAACCACTATACTGCAGATTCATCTAAATTCACCTATTTTCAAAAAAGTTAGGATCTTGGTCCAAATAGTCAACTATAATTCAACGTTACCTTGTTACTCGAAAACACTCTTATGTATCCCTTTTTGACCTATTCTTCTAGACACACACTCTCTCATATAAATGAGATGCAACCACCCATGTAATAATTTGAGGTTATTTACCTCCCTGCGATATAGCTTCTTATAGGGAAGCATATACGTAAATAGGGATGACCGTTTTTATCGATGTCTAAATGGTACCGAAAATAGGGATTTTCAAAATCTAGCCGTATTTCATTATACTGATCACATCATATGTCACATAATTTTTGAAAATTTCGCTTCCTTTGTATAGTTGATTCACAAAGATGTACATTTCCATCTAACCTACTAAATAAGTTGTATCACATTAGTAGGCACATGATGATTCGAATAACTAAAATTCATAAAATGGAACTTTGACTATCTTATGTGATATTTTTAGTTAAATATGGCTATGGTAGAAAAATTCAACTATATTCGGGGCTCGATCGTAACTCAAAGCTCTCAACCATAATTCAACGTCACTTAATTACATGAATACACTCTTACCTACCCCTTTATGACCTATTTTGTTCGATTCTTTTGCCAACACACTCTCACATGGATGAGATGTAACTACGCATGTATAAATTTGAGGATTTTTATCTCCCGATGATAGAGCTCTCCATAGGAGAGCATAAGCATAAATAGGGTTGACTGCTTTTATTGGGGCCCAAATATTACCGAAAATATGTGATTTTTAACCTTGGTTGTATATTACTATACTGATCACATCCTATTTCACAAGATTTTTGAAAATTTTGTTTTTTGTTGTATAGTTGGTTGACGTGGTTCATAAAGATGTACACTTGCAATCTACTAAACTAGTTAAATACATGTACATTAGTAGGGGCACATTGTGAATCAAATGATTTTTTTGTACTTTTTACGGTAGGATTGCACAAAGATCTGTTGTTGTGTATTGAAATGACTATCTTTTGTATATATATATATATATATATATATATGTAATTATACCCTTGAATATAACTATATATATATGATATTTAATTTTAGATTTATTTATTGTTTCGTTATATTTTAAAAATATATTTGTTGTAAACCTTTAGTAATACTGAAAACCGAAATTCGAATTTGATAAAATTTATCATATATGAAAAGTTTTTGATTGGTAATTGGTAGTCACATTTCAATACTAAAAACTTTTGTTTAAAAAAAAACTATCCAAAGCATAATATTATCTGGTGATTGTGACACTCATTTAAAAACAATTTTCTGCTCTATTCCGAACTATACTTGTCGAGCCACCAGCAGCAATAGTTGAAGAGTTTCAAATCCAAATTGTGAAGAGGCTAAGATTCTGGTTTTTGCTACGAATATCATAGCCATTGTGTTGTTAAATGTAATTTGAATTTGTGTGGTAGTATAATATTGTTACTTTGCCTAACGTGATTGGACAGATAGCCTAATTTCTGTTATTTGGTTTGCTACCAACTTCACTAATCTAAATATGGCAAACCCATTTCAAACGGAGACAGGAAAGTTATACTTTTTGACTTGTCCACTGCTCAAGAAAAGTTACAACTAATTAGAGCAAGCTCATCGGTTGAGTTATAATGAACACAGTGATTTGGGTCACTTAAATGACATGGGTTACTTTAGGTCACTGTCACTAGGCAACAGTTTCCATCCGTCTAAAATGTGAAATTGCTGTCATGTGATAGTGACTGTTTATTAAATTTAAAAAAATGTTTTTAAGTGTGAATAATGATTTTAGGTGTAAATAAATTTTAATTAAACAATACGACTTAATGAAACTAAACTTTTTATTTCATGACATTTAATTGACAGGCTAAGCCTAGAAAAAAATACAATAATTTAAAAGTTTCTAGTAACTCTAATTATTAGGATTGTTATCCTCATCACAAAAGAAATTGGTATTTGAAGGATCGTTGTCATCGATAAGGTTCGTGGTTTCATGTGTGGGCTCAGGCTGAGGTGGACTGAGCTAACTTGGGCTAGATTGCTCTTCTAGCCTGGGTCAGTTTGTTCATTTTCCAATCAACCTAGGTTGAATTAATGAGATAACCCATTTGTGGGTGGAAATGATTTTTTTTTTCTCTTGGGTTGGATTGCTTATGTGTAATCTAGCCCAGATTGAATTTTTTTTTCAACCGGTGAACATGCTCTTACTATGATTAAAGGTCCCAGTTTAACAATTTGCTTGCCACAGTCTCAGCGGTGCTAGAGATCAGCCAAACATTCAAAATCCGAAGAGTAAAACCATACAAATTAACCGCAAGCAAAAAAATGAAATGCCTATGGAGATGTTCAGACATAAACAACCCCAAAAGTTGTACGCAGCAGCTAGGTGCCTAAGTATCTTAAGCAAAACTCTTCCCATATAAAGAACTGCCCTGCATTCACCATATGTTACAACAGTGTGCAATCGCCAACATTTCTGTTTTGCCTAGGAGAGGAGACACAACGGAGACGAACTTTCACCGTAAATTCTTAGGGCTGGTTTCTTACAGTGCTAGGATGTAAAATTAGTTGGTACATGAAGAAATGATATGTGCAATAATGGTTGTCAAAGTTCCTGTCCTAACAGAAAGGGAATCTTGGTTTCCATAGAAGGTCCTGGACATGCCTACTAATTAAATGGTCCAACACTAACTCTGCCTGAGCTGCATCCAAGTTAGTGTGTGAGAAGCTCTCTCTGAAAAGCAGTGTACCTTTATCAGAAATGGCATGATTATGCCTGAGAATTAATGAAAAAGCACTACATATATCCACCCAACTACTATCTTCACCAACACTACCCATGTAATCCAGCACTTGCTAACAGATAGCCAGCTCCCTCTTGCTTTATAGGGGCTTCTCTCATGTATATTGCTATGTTATACTACTCTTTGGAAATCTGCAAGTCATCATGTGTCTCAAGAAAAGAGGGTCTCTTTGGGGGTGCTCTAGGAACTGGGCATGAAATCATTGGGATTCCACTAGTGGACCAAACAAAAGTCTAACACAAAAGGGACCTTAGTCTTGTACTAATATGGGCCGGGACTGAGTTCAAGCCACACCAGTCACCTGCTTTGTTTATGCATAGATTTGAAACTGGGTTTTGGCACAAGTTCAGCAGCCAAATTCAAAATCGACCAAACTGAGCTAGTGGCTTTGGATCCTGTTTTGGTATATTGAGACCCTCTATAATAAGTACCTAAATTGATTTGTTGTTGAAAATCATAGAGAACCAGAAACATGATTTGTCCTTAATCAGTTGTGTTGCCTAACTTATCATCAATCATTCAATTGTTCACAATCACAAGCTATATATATATGAAGCCAAATTTAGTGAACATGAACATGAGTTGCTTTCTTGGAAGAAAGTATCTGTACAATTTTAATTTTCTGACAAGTCAAGAAATCCCAAGGTGCTGTCACATTGGGATAATATATACAAGAAACATAAAGTTTTAGACAGAGAATTCAACAGCTTGTTTGTATTCATAAAACCTTGAAAAATAGAAGAGAGTTTCTCTAATTCTGGTAGAAGGGGACAATAGCCTTAATCTACCATCATAATATTAACATATCTTTACTAATATAATGTCAGAAGTTAAGAAATTCATCAAATTATGTTTTGTCAAAATTACCCTTATTAAGCTAATTCAGACTATTAAGAATAAATGTTACAATGGTAAATAGCAAAATATAAAACCAAATAAATAAAGAAAATAACTGAGGAGAAAAAAGTGGGAAAGAAATAACTGTCAACAAAACTATTGAGTCCTCACTAACGTCAATCAACCATTTGTTTTCCTATTAGTTAGTATAGAGACTAAAGACATACTTGTCCAAAATTGTACTTATCATTATGAGTAGATTCTCAACTTTATCTGGATCTTTCAACACTGAAAGCAATTTCATTGATACAGAATACTACCAGTTGCCTTTCAGCAAATCTTCATTTATATCTCTTGGGATCTTTTTAAATTTTTGAACCTTTTACTGTCAAATAAATAAATGTTCCTAACTAAATTGCAAATAATGGGTCTATCAAATAATTAAATTCACTAGCTATAACATATGACAGATTGCAAAGACTCAATCCAATAATGTTTCACAGAGAGAGATGTAGAGATATGAAAACCTATCAAGTTCATTTATCTACAATCACAATTCTGATACATCATTTATTTTGTTTTTATCTAAATGATATTCAAGAAAGAATTGGTATCTATTCTTCTTTGGAAATCATAAACTTAAAGAAAAAAAATCCTTTTTCAGGCATGATTATCAAAGAGAAATGATAAAAAGATAACAAAAATGAGTTGTATGGTAAATTAAGTTTCATTATGAACTCTTACATGCATAGATCAACAAGGAGAACTCAACTTTTTCCAGTTCTTTCTGCTCCAACTTTTCTTCTAACCATAGTCTGCTATCCATTCCACTTCTTGTTCTGAACATGAAAACCGCATATCTTGATGAAGGCTTGTTGAAGAACCAATCATGAACATCCCACATCAGATCAACCAGCAAACCATCAACAAAAATCGTCTGGTTTCCTCTGAAATTCCACTGCAGCGTCTTCACTAGAATCACCGTCTTTGTATCAATTGTAACAGACAATACTGGATTCTTCAAGCCTTCATTTTGTCCACTACATCTGATCACAATGTTATGAGAAATCCCAGTATCACTGAATTGAGCTTTGGTGGAGTAAAGGGTACTACTTCCTGAATAATGCTCTTTCCTGGATATCAAAAAGACCTTAGAAACTGGTGTACTAGTCTTGAACTTCTTGGTCATAGCTTCTTCACCCATGTCACCTAGAATTAGGCCTATTTCTGAATCAACCATGACCAAAATGTAAAACCCATCAACTGGTTCAGGACCAGTGGCATCATATTTGGCTTTGGAGAGATCCCAAATGATTTCCATCATCGAGCTTTCGGGTGATTCAAAGACTTTAGAGCCTTTCTTCTTGCGGAACAGGCGTGAATTGGTGTTGAGCCTGAAGGATGTTGAGGGATCATCACCAAACTTAATGCTCAAGCCTTGTGCATAGTGGTTCTTGCACCAGGTGACTGTGACCAAGAACTGCTTTTTAGTGGTGGAGAGAGTGATCTTGTAGAGACTGGTGACTGCATTTTGGACTGAAGGAGATAGACTTGGAGAAACACAAGCAGTGTTTGCATAGCTAGAACATGAAGGATGAGACGCATGTACTGCATTTTCACTAACACAAGACAGTATGTCTCTCATTGTAAAAGATCACTTCTTCAGATTTTCAGAGAGAGAGAGAGATCTGGGGGTTTTTGAGAAATGGGATCTGTCTTAAATGTTGTAAATGGGAACTTGAGAGGGAGAAGATGAGGAAAGACAGGTTCTTTGTGCAAGAATTAAATATGATTCTCTGCTTTCACCTTAAATTTTGCATCTTTAGCAAGGAGAAGGGAAGGGAGTGGAAGATTGAGACAGACTTTCAAGCTTGCCTTGTTTATCTGCTATATATGACAGTTCATACATATGGTGACACAACACAAAAGAATTCCAAAGAAAAAAAGGAAGGAGAAAGAAAGGAGGCTAACAAAGAAGTTGGACCTGGTCTGGTACAAGTAGAAGAACCATCATCACTATTTGTGACAACAGGATCATGGCTGCATTTAATTCCTTTTACATTGGGTTGTGTGACTTCATATAACAAGAGGGTTGTGAGTGACTCAGTAAAGGCAACAGAATTGTAACCAACTCTTTCATTCATCATTGCTAATTTTTTTCACAAACTATTGTACCAGCCTGGTCAAAAAAAAGGGAAAAATTTGTGCCAGTTTTCATACTAAAAGCAAGCAGATTCTTTACCCCAGTAGGGTAATTTCACAACCCAGTTTCAAACTGTGAAATACCAGACCTCAGGATTTGGAACCAATAATACATTTCGGATATTTTAGAAAGCATCAAACAAACATAGTGGTCTACATTTGTTTGTATCTACAATCTAGTCCCAAGAAATCCAGATATACATGATAATACATATTCCACATGAACTGACATGGTGGTAAGAATTATGACAGCATTATGTCAAGCAAATTTGGGAGATAAACTGTATATATGAGAGGGATTATATTTTTGCTTGAAATGGGCATGCAGAAAAATGATTATGATGGTGAATGTTAACCCACAAAATAAATTTAGTTGTGTAGACCCAACAACTGCTACTGCTCCCAACACACACCTCTTATTGAAAGCAAGGTATAATTTGTAGTGTTGTGTCAATTTTTTTGTCCATGTGAGACTGTGAGTGAGCTACATAGTTTCTTGCATTTCTTCTCTTCTTTCTTAAGCTCCCTCTATGGACTGAAATTTAAACCAAAATGACATTGTATTTGGAAGCAAGGAATATATTAATGTGTGCTACTCTAGATGTTACATCATTTACTATATATCGTGGTTGCAGTTGGGAAGAGGGATTTACGGTATGTCAAATTAATGGGAGCCCCATTACTTGAACCCTACTAACTAAAATCAAAATCCCTGTGTATGGGTGAACATCTCTTCTCTATCCCTCCCCCAAAGTCCAAGCCTTTTTTTGGTAGACACATAGTTGATAATTTTGATCATATAGTTTTTAGAAATTGATTGCTTTAAACTTCTTCTTTTGATCATAATGGAAAAAGAAATAAATTCCTTCTTTTGATTGATACAAACTTGTGCTTATGATTGCTACAAACTTCAGCTTATGATTGCTACAGTGGTATAGATATTTAATTAATTGGCATTTAAAGGCATTAGTTAGAGAAAAGTATGATTTAGACTTTGAAACTAAGGCTTATTATATGATTAAGAAAGAGGAGATTTGATTACAAAGTGTTGGCCAAAAACGAAAATTTCCATGATTATGGAAAGGAGGGTGCTATTAACATACCCTTTTTTACTATTAACACATCCTATTTTTTTTAACCAATCATGAATCAAATTTTAATGGCAAACTTGTAAATAAAAATGAAATTTGTGTATGATAAAAGAAATGAGGTGTGTTAATAACAAAAAGAGGTGTGTTAATGTAGCACCCCGGGAGGGAAAACTACAGTGGTCACGATTTTAAGCCAATAAGAAGTCAACACGTTCGAAGGACGTGCCAACAACTTATTAACCTAAAGTCGTAGACTTTTTAGTAAGTAAAATAAAATTTAATCTTTAATAATTTGAGTGGCACCACATAATTTCTTAAAACATTCATCAGAGGTTTTTCAATTTAGCGGAAGGTGGACAAATTAAATGGTAAATTAAAAACTTTAGCGACAACAATAAAAAAATATAAAACATGGTTAACAATTCAGGGTGACACCCCTTTACTGTATATGTCAAATGCTCTGGTAAATGACTCGAAGGGTAAAACAGGAAAAGTAAGTACAACTTGGACCAAACATCAAGGAAGGAATGAGGCTCCACACACATAGCTCTCTCTATCTATCCCGTCACAGTACACAGTACCGGCAAACAACCTGTTAATGCCTAACAAATCTCGCGTAACAGCACACCGCACTTACGTCTCGCTTAACTCTGTACGAGACGAGCGTAAGTGGGATAATTAAAATAAACAGGGCATTGCCCTCCGGAGGTTCACGGTCATCGACACGGTGGGAGTGCTATATATTAGGTCCCGTCATTCTCAGGTCACGCATCAGAAATCAGGACAACGGTGCTCAACATATCACATCATCATATAAAAATCATTTACGTCTAACCTCGGGTTTTCTTAGCCCAATCATAAATCATTTAATATAAAGAAAACTTTCCCGATGCATCGACCATGAGCATACACAAAATCATGCACTTTCTCATATATACACAAAACCACTACCAAAGAGGGTTTAGCTTCCGTACCTGGAATAGCTGTTCCTTACGTCCGCTCCAAGCATCTAGGAACTGCCTCGGTGAACCAAGGTCACCTCGTCCAAAGATTCACTGCAAAATAGAGTAGCTTAGCAACCAAGAAACAATAACAATTCAGTTGACCACAACATTCCTAGTTTGACCAGAAATGACCACATTGATCAACCAATTTCTTTTTTAACTCTTTAACCTTTTTGACTTGCTTTTCCGGTTATCGACTCTTTACTTATTTACCAGAAGTCCGACTTAACTTCCGAACTTCCTTTTACCATTTTAATTTGACGTTATAGTGTCACATAATAATTCGTTGAATTACTATGGACACCCAACGTGTCTCAATAACCAATTCTTTAACCTTGAGTCGATTTACCGATTTACGTGAATCACCAACTTTACTTAAAACAGTCAACTTGACATTTCCCAGAATTTCCAGTTATCATTTTTCGATAAAAATTTAACACTTTACCAATTTTACCAAACTGTGTCAAACTTCGTTGAACTTCAATTCTGTATTAAACCGTTTTTCTGAAAATGGAATTTTCCCAAAATGGAAACTTTCTCTTAATAGAAACTTTCCCAAAATGGAAACTTTCTCTTAATGGAAACTTTCCCAAAATGGAAATTTTCCCAAATTAGTAGGTTTCCAAACTTAGAAAGTTTCCTAAAATGGAAAAGATTTCAATTTACGGTTAGTTTTCATTTTTAGTAAGTTTCCTTAAAACGTAACTTTTCGATTTCGACTCTTAACTCGACTAAACGGAAACACATTACATTTCGAAATGTAATGTGTTTCCGTTTAGTCGAGTTAAAACGTAACTTTTCGATTTCGACTCTTAACTCGACTAAACGGAAACACATTACATTTCGAAGGGATTCAAAGACAACCTCTCGGCATTCTGCCAGATTTACTGCCTCGTCGGAATAGTCACCAGATTTCGGTCAACTTGCCGAAATTTCGACAAAGTTTCCCCGTTTCTTCGATCACCAAGTTCTCAACAAACAAAAAACAAAACAACACTAAATCAGCAACCCAACAACAATTCAAATAACATTAAACAATTACACAGTAGCTTGAACAAAACAGGAAACTGCCTCTCACCTCCAAACTCCTCCAATCCAAAACCAAGCAGCTATCCTTATCGATTCCTCCAGCCTCTCCTCGTCACTGAACCGAATCCAGTGCCTCTGCCTCTGCTACTGCCCTGATCCCAAACCACTGCCACTGCTCCAAAACCTCATCAGCTGCCTCCAAGCTCCTCCCAAACATCACACAGGTGTCCAAGACTCGCTAAAACTCCCAGAAAAGATCGCCGGAGGAGGGAGAAGAGAAACCCAGGAAAGACCCGAAAACAGTGGAAAAACAGTGAATTAGGGATTTTGAAAATCGAGGCTCGAATCGAAAATCAAGAGGCAAGGGAAGGAAGAGGAAGAGAAGAGAAGAAGAACCATACCGGTTAGAGGTCGAGTCGCCGCCTGGTTCGCCGGAATTTGGCCGTTGACCGCCGAGCCTTTTTCTCGGTCATTCTCCCTCCACAGTGGACGATACAATGATCTAGGAACTGGGCTAGATAGAGGAGGAAGAGAGGAAGAGAAAGGGACTGGTCCGCCGGCCTATGGTGGCCGGAGTCACCGACGTCGGGCTATGGAGACACAGTGAAGAAGACGAGAGCTCGATCGGAGCTCTGTTGACTGAGTGGGGAGTTTTGAACGAGTCAAAACTCACCCTCTATTTATAGAGGATTGGACGGTCCAGATTAAATCCAAGAAATATCCAACGGTCCAGATTTATAGAAGGTGAAAAGTAAAAGTTAAATGGTAAAAACTCTTTTTACCGGATTGATAATTAAAAGTTACCTGAAACTTCGAAAATTAACAGAAAATAAACCGAAGCTCCGAAAAATATTCTGAAAATACCGGGAGACTCGTGTCAACACGTATTATGACATCGAGTCCTTAAATGAGGGAATTTGAAGAAATTTGAAAAACTCAAAAATGAACGTGGTCCTTCACTCGTGAAGTTACCGAATGCGACTTAAACCTCAATAACTCGTCATTAACTGCGGTTAAAACGTTTGGGGTCTCACAATTAATAGCAACAACCTTATGGAAATATCGACATTCTAAAATATGGAAATGTTGATTGTAATTAAAATTAAGAAATAAATGTAAGTTGTGGCCTAAAGTCTAGACTTTATCCGACGAAGAAGGATTTCGTCGCCTAAAGTTTAGACTTTAGGTGACGATATTTCGTCTCCGAAAACTTCGTTTCATTTATTGGTCAAAATGGTTGACCGAGTAAACTTTAGCCGACTACATTTCGTCGGCTAAAGTTTGAATTTCATCGCTTGAAGTTTGCAACTCGTCGCCTTAAATTTAAAAAATAATTATATATTTTTTCTTTTAGATTCATTTTTTTTCCTTTTCGTTTTCTCCGCCACCACCACCACTGTCCGGAACCCACTGTCACCGAGAGGAGGAGGAAGAGTGAGTAGTGAGGATGAGTTGTCACCGGCTAAGTGCTTGGAGGACGAGGTGTTGGGAGGAGTTGGACGAGTTGCTGCCGAGAAGAGGAGGAGGATGAGACGTCGCGAGGAGGATGAGGAAGCTCAGCTAACGAGGAGGAGGAGGCGCTGCGGTGGTGGGGGAGCAAGTAGACGGGGGAGAGAGATGATGAGGACAAGGGAAAGAGATGAAAGATATAGCTAATAGCTCCCATAAAAAAATTCAAAATTTTTGGCGAAAATTTTGGCACAAAATTTATTTTATGGTACTTTAGCCAACGAAATGCCATGTGTCGTCTGCTACACTTTAGCCGACGACACGTGGTATTTCGTCGGTTAAAATACCATTTACGGACAAAATTGTCACACGTGTTGTTGCCTATTCTTTTGATTTCGATAACTAAAATTCACAAACGAATATCTGACCATCTAATATGATCATTATGTCGAAGGATGTCTATGGTAAAAAATTCAACTCAATCTGACAACGATAAGGGCTCGATCAAAGCAGTCAACCCTAATCTTATAACCACTAAACATACAGAAACGCCAATATCTGCATCTAAATTAGGTATTTTTGTCGAACATTTAATACATCATACTTTCATCATGATGAGATGCAACCGCCTATCTAAACATTTTTGCGACATTTACCCCTCGAAGATAGAGCTCCACATAGGGATAAATAATAGTAAATAGGGTTGATTGCTACTATCGACACTGAGACGTTTCTCGAATTATGTGATTTTTTAACCATACACATATTTCATCATTCCGATCACATCCTATTTCACGTTGTTTTTGAGGTTTTCGGTTATATGTAGAGTTGGTTTTTAAAGTTGTGTCTTTACTTAAAACTTGGTAAACAAGTTATACAACATTAGTAGACATGTTATGATTTCGATGATAAAAATTCACAAAAAAAATTCGACCGTCTGATTTGATCATTATGTCAAAAGATGTCTATGGTGAAAAATTCAACTTGATCTGACAAAGATAAGAGCTCGATCGAAATGGTCAACCATAATTTTATAACCACTAAACACACGGAAAAGCCCATATCTGCATCTACATTAGGTATTTTGGTCGAATTTTTAACACATCATACTCTCACTCTGATGAGATGCAACCGCCTATCCAAAAATTTTGAGACATTTACCTCTCGAAGATAGGGCTCCCCATAGAATAAATATGGTAAATATGGTTGACCGCAACTATCGGCACTGAGACGTTACCCGAATTACGTGATTTTTCAATCATTCGACGTATTTCACCATTCCGGTCACATTTTACTTCACAATGTTTTTGAGGTTTTTGGTTCTATGTAGAGTTGGTTTTCAAAGTTGTACATTTACTTAAAACTTAGTAAACAAGTTATACAACATTTGTAGGCATGTTGTGATTCCGATAATAAAAATTCACAAAAGAAAATCTGACCATCCGATAGGATCATTATGTCGAAAGATATCTATGGTAAAAAATTCAACTCGATCCGACAACGTTAAAGGCTCGATCAGGTCGGTCAAACCTAATCTTATAACCATTTAACATACGAAAACACTCAAATCTACATCTATGTGAGATATTTTGGTCAAACCTTCAATACAACATACTCTCACCATGATGAAACACAACCAATCTAGGTTTTGCCCTAAAACCTGATCACTTTAGCCGACGAATATCCTAAGTCGTCGACTAAAGTGTGAAAATACAAAAAAATCACTTTGGGAGACGAAAAATGTCAAATTCTTCGGCTAAATTACTTTAGGTGACGAAAATATAAATTAGTCGGCTAAAGTCTATACTTTCGGCGAAGAAATTTTGGACGTTAGCCGATGAGGAAATTTGTGTCGTCAGCTAAAGTATTTTAGGGAACGAAAAATTTCGTCGTCTATGGTCTTTACTTTAACCAACGAAATTTTCAAACTTTAGGCAACAAATTTTTATTTTTCATCACCTAAAGTCTTTTAGCTGACGATGACAATCTTTAACCGACAAGGGGAAATTTTCATCTGCTAAAATTTACTTTAGCCGACTAAATTTTTTTCTCGTCGGCCTGTTTTTTTATCGGCTAAAGTTGTTTTTCTGGTAGTGTCCATCACCAACGTCGCCGCCTTCTCCGATAACAAGAATGACGGAATAACAGATGTCTCTGCCAACCCCTCCGCTTGCTCTAAGGCACTGAAGCCTCCATCACCGAAGGCCTCTATCCCGATGTTGCCGCCCGCAGAAAATTGATTGGCCCCAGAGCCCAAAAACCACTCATGTTAAAAAAAACAGACCAGAAACCACTACCTAATCATCCACAGAGGGAGGCTGTGGTCGATGGGAGAAATCGACAACCACTGGGTGGTATTTGCTGATGGTGGTGTGTGATTTCGGAATCAAATTTAATTTTTATATATATTTTTTTACACCTAGCGACGGAATGATTCGGTCGTCTATGAGGAAAATTCGTTTTTTACTAAAAAATTATTTTCGTCGCCTCAGATCTTAAGAGACGGAACTAGTCCGTCAGCTAAGAAGTACTTAGGAGACGAAATTTTGTCTTTTGTCGACTAAACTCTTAGCAGACGGCACATAGCCAACGAATTTTAATCGACGGAAATTCTGTCGCCTAAGAACGTAGTAGACGAAAAGTGATACTTAGCAGACGAAATAATTTTGTCATCTAAGTGCTAAATTTCAGTAGTGCCAACATGTGAAGAACAACGAAGAAGATGCATTCTTAGGAGAATGATACCTTCTCTAGTCCTTACGTGACGGAGTGAACAAACCTAGTGGACCTATGAAATGTACAGAGAAAATCCCAAATTGGAATAATTCATATGACATACCAAGGGCTTCTGGCCTTCTGAGCACTTTTGAATATAGACCAACTGGGTTTGAAACTTCGAGGAATTAAGCCAACTTGAAAAACATATTGGAACAAGACCAACTTGGACAGGTTATGGATTAAATCTCACTATATATGCAACACAAATGGCCTACCATGAATTTATTCTTGTTTGGAAATTGGATGGCAATGTTAGGTATGCATATTGCAATTCGCAATTTTTGCAATTGGGGGTATTTAAAATGGAATACATATTGGTTGACTGTCAGAGCCGACTGTTCAGTAGATTATACTATACAAAGTTGCAACCTAGGTTGGTTTCAAGGAATGTAAATACCATAAACAAAAATAAGAATTCGCCATATAAAACACACAAACATGGCTTCTCCATTTGTTTAAGTCGATCAGAATTCTGCTGATCTCAGTGAGCCTTGTCCTTTCCCCATTGGGGTCATAATCACATTCACATCAACAGATTTTCTATATTTTCAGCAAGGCAAGCAAATCTCTATACAGCTACTGGTAGGAAATATATATTAGGAATATGGAGGTAATCCTGGAAGGGAATATGTTAGTCTTGCAACAGAATTGCTTGGGAGGTCTATGTTTTTCAGAGTGCTGATTAAATGTTTTTTTCTGACCCAAAAAAAGTATTTCGTTAAGGAGCACAAAGCCTTGGGACTTTATCAAGTTTGCAGGCCTTCAGAATTTCTTATGTGACTGAAGTTTCATGAGTAAGGCTCACAGATTAGCTTATGATTATTGTAAATATGTAACCCTCAATCAGTTGAGTTTTGATTTCCAACACTGAATCATACATCTGAAGGATTCAACTCATTCAAGTACACATATCCTTCTTAAACATCCCAGTTAGCAAAGGTTTGTGTTTCCAGTTCTTGATTTTCTTCTCTCCAGTCACATATCACAACCACAAACCAGTGCTGGCCTAGTTGTTCTTTCCCCCCACAATTCTTTTATCAACATAATCTGACATCTCAGCTACTAATCAATATAAGCATGTGAGAACTTATACTTCCAAAATGGTCACTCATTACTATAAAACTTAGAACTAAAAAATAATGCAGTGTATGTGTATCCTACCAAGTCAAAGATATTGTTATGTTAGGTTTGATGCATATCCCTCTATGATGGAGACATTTTACATGATATGAATGCATGATGATTATGGTTTGTGCATTCATGATGGTAACTTATATATGGTATATTGATGCATATTTAATTGCATGTATTAGACATAAATACATGGTGGAGTTGATACATTGAGAATAAGTGCATGTTTTTATTCATGATGAACATTGTACTCTTCCTATGGAGTCAAGGAGGGATGTTGAGAGTTGGTTCATGAATAGTCTTCCAATGGAGTTATAGAGGAAGAATGGAAGATTAACAGTTCATTCTTGAATCAGCATTGATGGAGTAAGACTAAAGGTTATCACCGTGACCTATATATGGAGAGGTCATTTGCTATTCCATAATGTGTGAAGGACAACAACAACACAACAAGAGAGTAGAACTCCTATGGTCTTCAAGATGTAGAAGATAGAAAAAGTTGCATTCAAGGGTGTGTATAGCTCTTGTAGCTCTAGGGAGTTGTGTTTAAGGGCATGTATAGCTCTTTGAGTATAGTGATCTTCTAGATTGAGAGATGGTGTACACTAGTGTATATTTTTGGATGCATGAGCTCGGGTTGGATATAAACTTGAGTAGTTTATTTTGTGCTAGTGTAATTCTCTCATAGTAAAGATGAAAGCTGTCCGAGGACGTAGGCAAAGAAATTAGCCGAACCTCGTTAAAATCTTGTTGTCTGCTTGGTTTGGTTGTTTATGTTTTCTTTCCATCTGTACAACTTGCATGGTGGAAGGATTAATTTCCTAACAAGTGGTATTAGAGTTGCTGGTTTGGCTGAGACTTATCATCCAAGGAGGAGTTAAGCAAATGGTCAAGGTGGCTAGGGCTGGCAAATTAGAGCTTGGCGAAACCAACCAACCGTGTACTAACCGTACCAAGCATGTTGGTGTGTCGAAAAGTTGGTAACCAAAAACTCGGTACGGTAGTACCGTACCAAGTTTCTATACTCGATTGGTACATGGTAGAGATTTTTGTATACCATCGGTACATGGTATGTACCGGGTTTAGAGTTTTTGACAAAATAACATACAAAGTTATATACCATTTGCATACCATCTTTTTTCTCTCACCTTTTTCTTCTTCTATCCTCACCTCCCACCTTCACATCTGAGTACCGTACCAAGTTTCTATACCAAGTTTTTGGTGCCCCTCTCTCTTAGTACCGTACCAAGTTTCTATACTCGGTTGTTAAGAGTTTGATTGATGCATTACTACTTTGTTTGGTGTTGCAAAGCTTCATGATTGAATTAATGGTCTCTTGGACTTTGTTTGGAGTTGAATTGCTACTAGTAAGGATGAATAAGAGATTCTGAATAAGAGCTTATACCAACTTGGTACATGGTCAATACCAACCGTACCAACCGTACCGACTTTGACGGTTGGTATTGGTACAAAATGTTGTCTACCAACTAGAAGTTGGCTGGTACATGGTATAGGAAAAAACCTCGGTATACCAACCGAAGCCATCCCTAAAGGTGGCAACCCAAAGGTGTAATAGGTGGAGTCAGCTCCAGAAAATGTTTAGCAGGTGGAGGGTGTTGAAGGCTCAAGGAAATCCACATTGATGGTGCACTAGATAGGTGGAGCAGATTCACTAGCTAGGGGGAGCTATGTGGACTCAAGGAAAATCCTATTAAAAAATAGAGCCGCAAAGAGATCATGATATGACTCAAGGGGATAGTAGTTGGTGAAATTTGTTTGTCATGGAAAGTTGTGGTGTTTCACAATATATGGTAGTGAAGGTCGATGGAAGAGAAATTTCACTCTTGGGTATAAAGGGTTGATGACATCCTAATCAACATGAACTTGTTTAATTGTTGATGGAGAAGGATGTAAGCCAAGAAAAAAATTAACTGTCAGAGGATCTAGTGGACATAGTAGGTCTAAATCCAAAGCAATGGAAATGGCATGAAGTGTTGCAAGTGCAAGAAGCATGGACACATGAAGCTAGATTGTCTAAAGTCGAGAGATAGAAGAATGACAATGAAGGGCGAAGATTGCATCAAGTTTGGTGTAGTACAAATAATCTTGGAGATTTCTCAAACTCCAAAGGTTATGACACTTTTTCTCAAAGGTGAGCTAGTTACACTCTAGAGGCTGCAAGCGTCAACAGCTAGGGGAGTTGTATGTACATGGCTAAATGGTTCTAATGTAGGAGAAAAGTGTGGTATAGACCTCATCATTTAGCCCTTCGACCCTAACCCACCCTACCCTCTAGGGCCGAAGCCTTACCCTGCCCTCCATTAGCCCTATTTAAAGGGTCGGCCCTACCCGGCCCTATTAGCCCTAACGAAATGGGCCGCTAGGGCGGGCTAGAGCTTACATATTCAAGCATCGGCCATACTCTACCTAACCCTAAATTTTGTTGACTTTAACCGAGCCCTCCCCTACCCTACCCTACCCTACCCTAAGTCCTAAATTTAGGATCGGGTCGGTCCTAGCCCGGCCCATGATGAGGCCTAACGCTGTGGCATGTGTTCCGTCTGATTATAGACCTCGAGGGTTGCATGGAAACAAGATGCACAAGAATGCAGATAAATGTGGTGGGTCTCGTTTGGGGTATAGCAGAGACACCAGTCATAATGTTTCTAAGTTTCAGATGATAGTGAGAAGGTAAATCCTACTTAGAAAAGCATGAAGTCGAGGTTTCTCTTCGGAGCCAACCGGTATTATTGTCTCGATGCAGTTACACATGGTATTTGCCAATTGAATCAAGAGGAGTTAAAACCACGTGCAATTTATTTAGGTTATGTGTAATTGGTACAAGTATAAGGCCAATGGATTGCTTGTGGGTATAACAAGCTGTGTAATTCTCTGATAGTAAAGATGAAAGCTCTCCTAAGACGTAGGCAGGAAAATTGACCGAACCTCGTTAAAATATTGTTGTCTATTTGGTTTGGTTGTTTATTTCTTCTTTCCTTCTTTACTTTTTTTTTAAAAGGAAAGAGGGCAGCAACCCTAAGCTATTTTGACATGACTATAGTTCTGGCTATCCAATAAGCTATTTTGACAGAAAAATGACCTCTTTCCATCTGTACTAGCATGGCGGGAGGCTAACATGTTATGTAAGGCAAGCACCTAATGCAGCTTCTGATGCTCTTGTAGCCTCTTGGAAGTTGTTAACACTCCATTTTCATGTTTAATCGGAGATTAACTTATAATGATACTTCAAATTCAATAATCAATTCAAATATAGTTGTCGGGACACAGTTTTTTAATTTCCTTAACAACAACAAAAACAGAAACAAAAAAGGAGAAATGCATAAACAAGGATGGAGTACTTATGAGGCTATGTACTTCCAGGGAAGTTCTTTTTGGTCAAATTTTGTGCTGTCTGCAGGAGGGAACTAGCAATAGAAAACTATTGCTAGTTTTCTATATATATATATATATATATATATATATATATATATATATATATATTATAAAGAACGTGGTGATGAGTATATAAAAAACGTAGAGAATCGACTACCATCAGCACTTGATTAGTTGAACACATATACAAGGATTAGAGAGGTCAGACCTACTTGTGTGATGGCTTTGGGAATTTTTCTGTTTTGGTTAATAACTAAATTTATTTCATGGAAGGAAACATACGCCATTAACAAGTCTACTTAAAACATAACAGTGATAACACTACCAACGTTCACGAACTTAACTTCTAAGTCCAAGCGGACCAATAATAAGCTAAGCTACTACTGTTGGCCACCAGATGGAAGAATTGTTGATTTACCCACTAGTTACTGATTCATAAGGGCGACTTGTTCCGGAGTCAGCAGTGCCTGTGATAAAATTGGGGTATCATGTGTCCATCACTTGAATAGAAGCACAATAGGAGCACGAGGATTCAAGTCATCTAAACAACTAAACAAAACACACAAAGTGCAGCTGTGACCCAAATCTAAGCCATAATATAAGAACTGGCCAAAAGACCAGAACCACTTCTAAAACGAAGACCTAAACAAGGCCAATCTAAACCCCAAATCACTCCAACCTCTTTTGACTAGCAAGCATGCCTACATGTTCACCTTGACCGTTTTCCGCTGATCAAAACCTCCCCAACTCGATAGTCTGTCCAAAGGCTGCCGCCAAGTCCGCCAGCATCCCTCTCACCAGACAAATATCCATAGGACCGGGTTAGCTTAGGCATTTCGTTGTGATGCAAAGAGGGTTGCAGCCAATTTGTTGTTGCATAGCAACATGGGCAATGGCTAGGAGGCAGCAACTTCAAGAAGGGTGAGTGAAGAGTGACTGACCCAGAGCCTCAACAGGTGTACATGCTTGAGGGACATCCAATCTAATCACGGCAATTATGGAGAACCATATGGAAAGAAAACGATGTTGGGGCTTGTGGGTGTAGACTTATCGAGGTTAATGTTCTTATCCACTCAAGGTTCTGATCCAAATCCTCCTAACAGATTCCATTTGCAATCACAACTTTGTATTGACAACCTGGGTTCCTCTCAAGGTTTTAGAGCAAGGGAATGAATTTCTACAATCTAGCTCATAGATGATAACAAGGACTATGTGAAGGGAGGCTGTCCAAAATTCAATCTTGATAACAAGGATTATGTGAAGGGAGATTGTTCCTAATCATAGGAATCTACCAAATCTGAGCTTAAGCAAGAATACAATGGATCCTTTAATTGCTTTAAGGGAAAGGATGAACACGTATTGCATATCTGAGCAATGAATCAGCAAATCAACCAAATTTCTAGTTTAACCAAATCCTATCTCTTTTTCATTCTATGATCATTTCAGAAATGCCTTTGTCCAAAATGAGTAAGTGGTTTTTTGATACAAAAGAATACAACTAGTTACTAGAAACTGAGATATGGCCTCATAGCCTACTAATCGAAACCAAGTTCAATTCTAAGTAATGAATTACCAACCAAAAACTGATCCATACGACAATACAAGCAAGATTCTCAAATGAATACTAACTGGTTATCCAAAAAATCAAGCAACCAAGTTAAGCATGAATAATCCATTAGGGATGAGTTCTAGCAAGCAGTAAGCCTGTAATGAGTAAATTCCATAAACTTGGAAAGTAACCATAAACATTTACAAACCCTACCAACAACTAAATTTAGATGATCATTAGAAAAGAACTGAAAATGCTTAAGACTTCATTTAAACAGTTAAGAAACCAGAAAACATATCCTCATTTTAAGTAAGAGATATTTATTGGAAAAACTAGTTATCCCAAACCAGTAAGTGTCTGCATCATCAGGAAGATTTCTTATACTCCATAAGATGACCAAGGAAATAAAAATAATAAAAACTATTTTTAACTGAGACAACCCTAATGTTTTTCTTTCATGAAGCAGCTCAACAAACGTGCAAAAACTTGCATTTTACTAATGAATTTTTTCTGGAATGATTAGTTGTTACTTTGCCTTCTTATCATTGTGTAAATTACTACTATACACAGCCAGGCAACTCTAATAAACTAGCCAAATAAGCACACAAAGGTAAACATGTAGCAGTTCTCCTTTCAAAAGATCTCTAACTCTGGCATTCATCCAAGAAACCATTTGCATAAAAAGTTACTGGATCCCCTACTTTGGCATTGAACATTTCGGAACCGACACAAAATGAACAATCATTTAGAGAGCAAAATTATATATTACATATGAAACTGAAAAACACAAAATTTATAGTTGTATATATACAGGAATCTTTTAAGGTTCTCAAACTATCAGGATTCCTTACATCTTCATAAGGACTTCGATTGTAATATGACTTTACCAAGTTCAACTAATCTAACAAAATATCAAATAAAGTTGTGACCAGTGGCGGAACTAGGAACAAATTTTTGAAGGGGCTGGAAACATATTAAATTATATAATTTTTTATCGACAACAAAAATGCATTAACAATTTAATAAATTTAATATTCCTAGAAAATAATTAACCCATTTAAAGCTTTCTTCCATAAATAAATTTCTTGAAATTTGTAGTTTCCTTTATTCAAAACACTAATGAATAGGTTTAAATAATTATGGAGACATATACAAGGAATAATTATAGACATATAATACAGAATACATTTACTTTTATTATTTTCCTTTCACATGTAGAGAAATTAATTTAGAAAAAATGGGCCAGCTGTATAATTTCATGTATAATTCTTTGCCAATCATACAATGTCACGTCAGATCTGAGCAAGCTTGTGGGGGCCACAGCCCCCTCCGGTCTCCACTAAGATCTGCCCCTAGTTGTGACTAACCATAATATTTAACTAGCAGAGTTAGTTCACATAAACTATAATATCCTAATTCCAAAGCTGTGGACATTATATTGGTGCCGGATTAGTGAAGTAATGGAAACCCAGCTATTATGATTCCATCAAAGTCCCTTCCAGTAATTTACCTTCCCAAGGAATAAACTCTCATGACATTTTATTCATAATTCATTACTTTGAGTTTGAGACAACTGATTTGATACGAGTCATATGACATAACTTGAAAACAGTACAAGAACATCTCAGTCATCAGTGTAAACTTCAATTCACCATGAAAAAGGTAAAAAAAATATTCAAGAGATGCCAAAGTTATTCTAACAAACATGTTCAGTAGTTAACCTGGAAAGACAAGCGTTCTCATTTTCCGAAAGAACTTACCAGCCAACTCATAAACAAAGGAAGAATTCTTCTATCTCCGCAGCACTCACTCCTAGATAGGACTGAGATAGTTCACAAATCTACCTGGGGCGAAGAACATACTATGGATCATGAAACTCTCAAGAAAGAGCTAAGAAAACATAAACATGTATTCTAAACTACAAAAATACATGTCCGAGCATAATGCAGATACCATTGCAGAACAAGTAGTTATATCACCAATGATCATCAGAAGAATACATGTATTTCCCTCAAAGACACTGTTAAGACTAGACTTTCTTCTTATTCATCGTTTACACAATGTTGCCCCCTCTTAGCTTTTGAAGCTAACAGTGCCAAATGTGTTGTATAAATAGTAGAACACTGGATATCGAAGCGGGAACACCAAATGAAATGAAAAGTAGGAGTAGGATTATAGGAATGAGACCTTCGGAGGAGGAGGCAGCTAAATTTGGGAGCTTAGAAACAAGGCAAGCAGCAGCAATGGCGCTGTGGAGTGGTTGAAGCGAGCTCAATTCTCTTCGCAACACCCTTTCAGTCCACAAATACACACAAACAGAATCGTTACCTTTGCATTAAATTAGTAACACATATAATTATCTCTCCCAGAGAAGAAGATTAAGGATTTAGTATGGTGTACCGTAAAGTGGGGCAACGAGGCATCGAATTGCAGCGAATGGAAGGGTGGCATGTGGTTCTTGCAATTCTAGGCGTCGTTGTTGTTGTTGCTCTGCAAAACGCGCGCAGAATTGTGCTTCTTCCGGCGACTGAAGCTGACATTGTGACTCTCCGTCAACCCTAAAACCTCTGCAAAACCCTTCTCACAGTGAAATGAAATCAGATTGCGGCTTATATTTGTGTTTCTTTTCAACCACGTGTTATTTTTACCTCGCTCTAAATCATCAATTAGCCGACGTGACACAGTTTTTACTTTTTACTTTCACCCTGGCGTATTTGTTAACAGATTCGAGGGGAGAACAATTGGATAAATATTTTGACTTTTAGTTGATGTTTTCTAATTGTTATGTGCATTTCATTCAACAATTTATTTAAAAATACTCACTTGATTATCATTATAAGATTCTTATTAGAAACTCTTTCAATATTATTCGAGTATGGTGTGAGGAGACTGCTGGAGAAGAATGTGTTTTTGTTGGGGTGTGTGGAGATGAATGAGGGGTTGAGAGGCAAGGTGGATGAATTGACGGAGTTGTTGGAAAATGCGAGGATCCAGGCGGGCCGGTGTGTGAGAAGCTGTTTGGTGACAGGAAGGTTGAGGAGTTTATTCACATGGATTTGGGCATGGAGGTTGATATGAGCTAGGTGGAGCAGATGTGTAGGAGTATGCTGAGTTGAAGAAGATTGCGACAATGGAAGGCGGCGATGAGGAGTTAGTTGGTGACGCATTAGAAAAGATTGCCAGGGAGTTGGATGAGCAGAGAGCAGTGTTGTATCGACAGAGGGGGTTACCTGGCTAAGTCAGAAACTTGATGAACAAGAGCAGACAGTTTCGACAAGGAACTCAAACAAATGCTCTTTGAATCCGAAGCATGATGGTAACAGTCTGGATTTTGCAGGTATTCAACCAGTTGTGTTTCTCCAGTAAAATCAGGACAGAGGTTTACAAAGATGAACTAAAAACTAAATTCCTCAATCCTGATGTGCATGGATTAAAGTAATTCCATTTTAGTATCTATACTGCAGTAGTATACATGAATCATTTCTGAATAATTTTATACATACAATCAGATTCCAAACTATTTATCGTCTATTGTTGATGTGGTTATAGGAACTGACCATCTCCCCAAATGTGCACTGAAAGTCAATGATACTGATGCTTCCTGCATCGAGATGAAACGATCCCAACCATTCTTTTGTCAAGTGCAGGCAGTGCCCCCAGCAATGCGATGTGCAGTGAAGGCAGAAACATAGGCGAGAAAATCAAACAAACAAAGTGAGAAGATGTTACAAAACTAGCTTGTTCAGTCTCGTGGACTCTGTTGCACTAGTTGTTAGTAGATAACAAAGAGGACACATGAGTGCATTTTTTGTGGTAGATGCACAACTGTTCTATTGCTTGGGATGCAGATTTATCCATGTCTAAGTTCAGCTCATTTAGGACTTAGGTTAGTCAGTTACTATTGCCTACGAACCCAACACCCCTGGAATGTAAGAAGTAAGATATTCTTGAAGTTTTTTTTGGAAATGAGATATTCTTGAAGATGATGTTTATGGAACTTGCCTTATTTGACTTCTGAAGAATGTTTTCAACATCAAGGTTCTCCATCTGCTTCATATCCACATAGCGTGGAGCAGAGTCAGCTCCCAAGCAATCTGCAGCTTCTTGTACCTACAGCAAATTTTAACGACTTGAAAACTCTCTCGAATAAAGGATATGAATCTCCAAAACAGAATAGAAAATAGTTTGGGAACAAAAAGAAACAGAAAGGATACATTTCTCACATACTGAATGAGCTTAGAGCATCTGCAGCGGTGGAGCTCTCCAGCACGAGCTCTCCAGTTTCCCAGGCCAAATAGTGCGAGGAAGCACTTCAGCCCCCCGAAGCAGCGTGCACCGATCTCTCCCCCAGCAGCACAAGCTGTCTTGACCGCTCCTTGACCTACTGCTCGTCCTCGAGGTCGAGCTCCGATAGCACGAGTTGGAGCATGCCTCCTAGGGCGAAGCTACTCACGTGGGTGACGGAAATCAGGGTGGGTCCCGACCGAATAGCACGAGCAGCCCTTCCTAGCACGAGCCCGGCGGCCTCCTCCTGCGGTGACCGCTCGTTGATCGAAGCACGAGGTAGAGATCGAGCCGAATAAACACGAGCAGTCTCCTCCAACCGGTGCAGGTGCTCTTAGAGCATCCAGAACGATCTTACTCTGGAGAATGCAACTGCTGTTTCAACACAAGCTTCATTAGGACTGCTGACTATAGAGTTCACTTTCAAATCAAGAAGTAGCTCAGCAATTTTCTGGGCCTGTAATGAACCACAAGAGAACATCAAGTTCAAGTCATATGAGGAAGTTACCTGAAAATTTAAAAAGAAAAATAATAACAATTATAATAATGAAATTTAAAAAATAATAATAATTAAAAGTAGATACAGTACCTTTATACCACCAAGCATGTCCATCGGCTGTTCCTCAAAAGAAAAGAAAAAAAAACTAGTAAGCTAAACATGGAACTTAAGAATTAGACCTATACCCATAAAATTTCCAAATTGTTCTTGTATGCACAATTTTGTTATCCTGTACACCCCAAAATGATAAACTCACATGTGAACTATTCTAAGTCTTTTATATGATCTACACTATTTCCAGTTCAACCGCCATGTTGACTTATACTAGTAATTGCTCTAGAATTTCAAATCTTAGTTAACATAAATCTGGCAGAGAAGCACTTTTCCTTGTAATTACCACCAACCCATATAGGTTTCCCACTTTATTAGAAGCTCCCAAGTGCCACTGATTGCAAATAGGAATGAAGGAGTATCACTTATTTCTTCACATTACAATCCAACCGCTATTGAACCAATTGGTTGCGAATTGGTTGATTCAGAGAAATTAAAGGAATATGACCAAAACTTTGCAAGGCACATTAAAATCCTCATATAATACCTCATTCATCTGTTTGGATCCATGACAAACAAGAATGATCCGCTTACTAGTTTTCCTTCCTCTGGAACTTCCAGCTTCAATAGGTGAACTTGGGGTCTGCACTAATATTGCAATACCATTTAGAGTATACAGCTTATCCAGTTACAGAACCTACATGGGGTGAAGTCCAGCACACTTAGACCACAATTGCTCTGAACTAAAGTCCTAAGGTACTCTGTTCCCAGTCCTGAATTTTTTTCGAAGGAAATGATGTTTAGTGTAAAGGAACACCCTATATTCCACATAACACCACGTGACAATACATAATGGTCCTACATTCCAATCAGAACAAGATATGTGAATTTATTACCATTAAAATAAAAACCAATGTTTTTTATATTTTACGAAATGGCATTCAAGGGTATTTAGTGAGTTCATATTAAGGTATAGGGTTTAAGTTTAGGGTATTGTGTATAGGGTTTAAGTTTAGGGTATTGTGTATAGGGTTTAAAGTATAGGATTCAAGACTTAGGGTTTTAATACTACCGTAACACCACATGACAATACCTAATGGTCCTACATTCCAATCAGAACAAGATATGTGGATTTATTACCATTAAAATAAAAACTAATATTTTTTATATTTTATGAAATGACATTCAAGGGTATTTAGTGAGTTCATATTAAGGTATAGGGTTTAAGTTTAGGGTATTGTGTATAGGGTATATGGTATATGGTTTAGGGTATTATGTATAAGGTATAGGGTTTAAGGTATAGGATTTAAGACTTAGGGTTTAGTATTTAAAAAACAATAAGAAACCCAAAATGGTCTTTAACAATATAGCTAAAATCCACATGTTTAAGTTTACTTGTAATAAATTCACATGTCTTATTCTAATTGGACTGTAGCACCATTAGGCATTACCATATGCTATTTCAGTACCACTGAAAAATTCCTCCTGGCCAGGAGTATGAATCTAACTTTTCTAATGAAAAAATCTCAACGGAGAGAAGTAGCATAAGGCATGATCATAGCTGCGTACTGTCACGTCCCGTTTTCGGGAATGTCTATTGTGGGCGATACTGGTGGGATTGCGCTCCCAGATCACGGAGTGTAGGAGCATATGTGTTGTCCCTTCGGAGTTCAGGCAGGCCGACCCGGTTGATTTTGGGGAATTTGTCGCTAGTCGAGGACTTGACGCTGAAGAGGAGATTAGGCCATCCCTACACAAACTGGTCGGGGTCTGGAGCCGATCCCCTAATGAGCCCAAGGCAGGACGAAACCAGTATGTTGTCCCGATAGATAAGGCTGGCTTTTAGGTGGGGGAGCGCATGGACCAAATGTGGTGGCCGAATGGCTAGGTCTATGACTAGTGGTATCAGAGCCGCCCCGACATCAATGTCTGTTGTCGCCGAGCGCTCACACGTGCCGTCGTGTCCCCGAGTGGATGGGGGATCCCGAAGGAAGGGTCGAGTAGGCAGGGTTCCTCGAAGGGTGAGGACCAGATGGTTTTCCGTTGCTGTCGAGCGCTCACACGTGTCGTCGTGTCCCCGAGTGGATGAGGGATCCCGTGGTAGAGGGGTCGAGTGGGCAGGGTGTCTCGAAGGAGAGGATTGGACGAAGTCTGGCGCGGAGCTATGTTAGACGATCTTTGGGAAATTCCTTTCATCGTTTGGGCATCGTGATGGGATGCCGCTACACGTCACTCGGGCATTGTGGCGGGATGCCGTGTACGAGGACGTACAACATGTTGGGTGGGGGAGGATGTCACGTCCTGTTTTCTGGAGTGTCCTGTGGGCGATGCTTGTGGGATTGCGCTCCCAAATCACGGAGTGTAGGAGCATATGTGTTGTCCTTTCGGAATTCAGGCAGGCCGACCCGGTTGAGTTTGGGGAGCTTGTCGCTAGTCGAGGACTTGACGCTGAAGAGGGGATTAGGCCATCCCTACACAAACTGGTCGGGGTCTGGAGCCAATCCCCTGATGAGCCAAAGGCAGGGCCAAACTAGTATGATGCCCCGATGAATAAGGCTGACTCCTAAGTGGGGGAGCGCCGCATAGACCAAATGTGGTGGCCGAATGGCTAGGTCCGTGACAGTACGCTCTCATCCTACATTATACTAAGAACTAAAACCCCAGTCACATCAATTCAAACTCATCAAGCATATCAAACTCATCAAATCCCTAATAATGTAATTATCTATTAAGTTGCAGCAATTACTGGTTCAGGTTACTGACATGAAGTGAAATTAGTGGAGCTTCCATGGATCCTACCTTCCTCATTCCACGTGCTTTGCCCGTGCCTCACCAGCACCACTCTCTTCGCCGCCTTCAATGCGGGAACGGCGACGACGCGTCAGGTCCGAGCTGATCGGAGGAGGGGAGTGCTAGGGTTTGGTGGGGTTGGGCGGATTGGGAAGAAGAAGAGGGTGGAGTTTCTGTTGAGAACAAGAGGGAGTGACTGAAAGCATTTAGGATTTTCTTTTATTTTTTCGCGCTAGGAAATAGGAATTGGGGTGAAATGATGACGTAACAATTGTACCCCATTAAAATTGGGGAGTGAAATTTGCATTCTCCAAATTGCAAACCACACTTCTCTTCAGAATTGCCCTTATTATCTTTTTAAATTTTTACTCGTGTCCTTGGTTAGACCTGCTTCCAAAAACACACTCACTTTCTTTATCATCCGTTTCACCTTCAATCCCTTAATCAATCATGTCTAGCTTGATTCTTTATTCAAAACTTACATGAGTTTGTTTTTATTTTACTTCTGGATTCACCCAGCTGAATCCAACATACCTGAAGCAATTAAAGCAATCGATCAAATCCAGCCAGCTTCGAATGGGGGTCCAGACTTCGAATTCCATCAGACAGATGTGGAATCAGTGACTCATGATCAAACCATCCATTTCAACAATTAGCACAAACTCAAATTCTCAAAAAAAATCCATGCCTGAATAAAGATGCAAAGGTCTTGAGTTGACAAATAGAAATCCACTATAAAGCAAACATTAGATGTTCAAAATTTTTCAGATCTAAGAAACTCTTATACACATGATTTAATGATCAATGTCTATCATGGATATAAGATTCATGGAAAACATAACTAAAATCATCAACCCCATACTGAATGACATGTAAATTTGAATAAGATACAGGAAAACAAATATATGCTCAATACAACCTGAAGCTGGCCAAAAATAAGATGTTGAGAACTGGCATCCAAGAATAAAATTACTCCGCCACTGCATCGGTTTGTTCCACTTGCATTGGGATCCTGATTTTTTCCGATGGATCTTGTAGAATTGCATTGGGAGCTTGGACCATGCTGATGCTCTGTTGCAATTCCTTTCTTGCTTGAGATTGTATTATGGATTTCTTGCCATTCATCCTAAACAATACTCATGAAAATTATTAGTACGAAGAATAACAAAAAAAGATGTTATGTCCCCCACTATAGATTGCAATGAAGATAAAGTACCTCTTCTCGTGGTGCTTGGCCTCTCTGTCGACTCTAACCTTATCAATCTTCTTAATGGCCTTCAGAGTGTTTTCTGCAAGATTCCTGTCATATCTCTCGGGCCTATTTCTCTTTCTCTCAAACTCAAAAGTTGAATCCTGGAGGAAAAAGTAACAAGACAATAAGACTAGTAAAAAGTTACCAAGCTTTCGTATGAAGTAGTAAATTCACTCGGATAGATTAATCAGCAGATTTTTTTACCTGTGTCATATCCTTTCCACGCAACCGCCTGTACGCCTTAGTCCACTTCACCTTGCGAGGATTTCTCTTCATTTTAAAGTTCTTGTGGCATTTAGATCTACAAAATCGAAAAATCTAAAAAAGACCGGTTGTCAGAAAATTGAGCTATGGAAGATAATGCAAAGGCAAGCATAGTCAAACAGTTTGTCAACACAAACTATATGTAGTAACAGAACAGCTATAACTTGTGTGACTTTGGGTTAATAGTCAAGAAATCATGGCATAGTGCTAACGAAAACTAATCTATGCCCACTAATATGTGATTGGATGTAACAGTTAAGATACTTTTGTGGACAAATCTTTTTCATAATATTACCCTATCAACAGCAATTTGATAATGTTGTTGTAATGAACCTCCTGTACATTTAAGATTCAGGACCATAACAAGCAACATTTCCAAACTACTCTTAAATTTGATAGTCACAACCAAACATTTGAAGTGAATGTGCTACTTGGAATAAAACACGAATTACACCCGGCAAATTACATGGACCTAGTAAAGTTTTAATCGATGATAGAATTAAAGCAACACTAACCTTTGCATCATTGCGAACAAACTGTATACCGTGCCCCGGATATACAGTTGAAGAACAGAACCAGCACTTCTCCAACCTCATTGTCTCCCCTTATTGCAGGACTTATCTTTGCAAACAGCAAGAAAACACATAACTCAGTCATTTAACAAGAAAGGGACAAAAAATAAAAACAGAAAGAAACGAACGATATGAAACAGTACAACTTATAATTCATCTAAAAAATTTCGGACTTCTCATTTTTATCATAATCATATACATATCACAATATACAAACTACTCAGGTTCGTGTACGATTTGATGAACCAGAATCTCAAAATCACTAATGACCATAGTTTTGAACATAACCACCAGAAATCGACCGACCCATCTAGTATTGTAATATGATAAACAATCCCATAAGTACTAATCATCATCCTAACCAAAGGAACGCTCCAAACATTTCTTAATCAGATAAAAGAAACAAGCTTTCGCTGAAGACACAAAATTAAGGGTTTCAGAATGCTTGAAACGAACTGGATGCCAAGAAATTGAAAAGAAAGGGCAAAAATGGAGGATTAAAGATGATGGGGGATAAACCCTAGTAGAGGGAAAGGGTGTTTTACCTGCAGCTTCTGGAGGAGAGAATGGAAAGAAACCTGAACAAGGGAGCAGCCGAGTTGGATATTTAGGGTTTAGCGACAGCGGTGAGAGTATTTGGGCCTACGTTTTGTGTCGTAGCAGCCCATGCATGTCTAGCAAACCCGACCCGACTTGCTCGTTGGTTTCCAGTCGTATTCGTGTAATTTTTTTTCTTTTTTATTAGAGAAAATTATATACAAGTAACAAAGCAACTGATAAAATTTCAAAACACAAAAAATCTAATTTCTGTCAAAAGAAATACGGATTATGTGTCTTCATTAAAGGAACTAACAAAACGGAAATAATGAAATTAGAGATAACATATCAATCAGACATTATTAGACTTTTTATATTGTAACGTATCATTGTAACACATGTACTTCATCTCTTATATTAAAGAGAATTTCTAATAAAATATATAGTTCACTTTTACTATTACACGTTATCAACATTTTTATTTTAACGTTGAGTCGATAGCTAAAAAAACATGAGTCTTTCCTGCCACCATATCTAATCTTGGAGCTCCACCGGCGCTCAGCCGAACTTGGTCGAACCGAGCCCCTCCCATGCACATACTCGAGTCGAGCTGTGGGCCACTAGCCGAGGTCGATTCTGGCCTCCTCCACCAGCGTCTAGATCAGAGCAACATAACCAAGCGCTGCGGCTTACCTAATCCCGCGCCTCAGTAGTGCGCACCCATCCTACGAAGCTATATCGGCCCTCCACACTAGTAGTGCGCACCCATAAATCTGATCTGGGCGGGCCATCACCTCTGCTAGGAAACCTAGCGCCGCCGAGCAAAAATGACTGCTCGATTAGCAGCCACTACCCAACACTGGTCACTCTCGTGCCGACCTCAGCCTAGGTAGCGAGCATCTGGCCCGAGTCTCCCCTCTCGGAGTCGCCTCACGCAGTCCCACGTCTCCCCTTTGACAGATGTCGCAGCCTAGCCGGACATGCTCGACCCGGTAATAACTATATATATACTTATTATTTATGGTTAATATAATATGTGGTTAAATGTGACTATATTTATTTATTTTTTTCATGTCATAAACACATTGCCGTGTGAGGATCAACATGTCACTTATGGTGAAAATCCGATCAAAATGTTAATTGCGAGAACAAGCGCAACCAGTGAGAGCGAGAACATATCAATATGCGGTTTATCTAGTAAACCAACAAATATGTTTTAAATTAAAGTTGTCGCTTTCGTTAAATTTTACTTATGATATTATGTATATTACATGTGGAAATTAATTTTACGAATATTGTGACATATTATAATGTTATATGTTATGCATGTTAAATTTTATTAATTATTTTTCAATAGCATAATATATAAATCATGTTGCTATGATAAAGTAAAATTATAGCATCGAAAATGACAAACCTCCCATAGTGAAAAACCATTTTCACAAAGCATCGAAAAAGAATATGACTACTATGAATCTTGGACGTCTTTATGACGGCATAAAAAGAAATGATAATGAAAATTCATTAGTATAATTCAAAGAAAATAATTAAATCGAAAATTTATTGTGATAACGAAAATTCACAATTTAAATGACGATTATGCATCATGAAATATCTTACCAATTGTGGATGTTTATTTAGACTACAAATTTAATACATCTTCTTCTTGCTCTAATTTTACAGATGGCTAAAGCTGTCACGCCCCGACCCAAGTTTACCTCTCTAAACCAGGGATAGGACGTGCGAGACTCATCCCAAGAGAGATTTACACATAATTCCCCTTGAGAATGGATAACTCTTTTTCGAAACCAATTTCAAATAGTCCAAACGATACCGGAATAGATCTCACAGCCGGAGGTTATCCTGATTTCCGCATTTGGATCTCAAACCAAACATTTAGAGGATCTAGGGTTCTAATAATATTTGTGACTGCACCCAAATCCCGGTCAAGCTGCCTACGTATCATGTCCTCAGGGATCAAGCCACACGTAGCTCTTATTTTTTAATAACACCTTATCCGGGCGAATCCCGCTTTTCTATTTATCGGTCGATAAACTATTAAGGATGACATACGATTAAGGACATTCCAGAGTTTAACCTCTCCGCTGAGGTACTAAAATACTAGCCATCTAACAGTAAAACACAAACATTTAACCATTCTAATCCACGGCATCCCAAACATACAAACACACAAATATAAATATATCATAAACGCATCCAGGGGCATATAAGTAAAACCACTCCAAGTACCTTTGTAGTCAACTTGAATTCTCAAGGGTAGTATTGTCAATTCACCCCTAATGGCAGCTCGGTAAGAATGCTAAACTGCCAGGGGTATTTTAAAAATTTCAGCCCTAATGGCAGCCCCTGTAAATAGACAAAATAGCTAGGGGCAGTATAGTCTTTTTAACCTAAATGGCAGTCTCGTAAATATACAAAACAGTCAGGGGCATTTCTGGGATTTCAATCTTAGTGGTAGCCCTGTAATTAATCCAATCTGCCAGGGATAGTTTGGGCATTTCACACCAACAGTAAATGGTAAAAATACCAGATCTACCACAATAAAAATCTAGGGATTTACCCGTTTTTACCTACAACTATCACCGGTCGGCAAGCTGACCGGATTTTGTCCTATTATGGTGCACAACTGACCAAACAAAAAGAATTTAAATTATTTACAAGCTATTCACATATTTACCATATTATGATAGGGGTTTTATGGTGATTTCTAGGGTCCTAAATCTAATATTTACAATGGATGGTGGTCAAACATCACTTAAGCATCAAATAACACAAACACCGTTAAGAATGCAAATCAATTTCATGCATGGAACAATAGCAACATTTAGATGATCTTAGACTTTAATTAATTCCAATCTATTAGACTTCTCATGTGTACTTAGAAACTTCCTTCCGGCCTGATTCTAAGACATATATGTGTCACCTTTGTTTAAGATTTCCTTCCGGCCTAAATTAAACAAAAATACACTTACTTTCTAGAGTAGATTAGAGACATGATCCTAGGTATGACGTCACTCATCCTATTAGCATGCAAATCACTCACCCTAACAACCCTTTGCAATAACTAAAACCAATAACTTCCTTCTCGTCTGAACTTAATCCTAGGTTACTACGGCTTATTAAACTCCCCCCTTTGGAAACATCTGTGCACTAGACTATCCTAGGGTTCGATTACATGATCAGGTGATGATTAATCAATTAAAGTTTAACATGAATAAAAACATAAACTACTGCCCTAAATCACAAAACCAACAAACACAACATAACGTTACATACTACACACATCCACATGCAAATCACAAAGAAGAACATGCAATTTAACATAGAATGTAAAACTGATAAAACCACAAGATGAATAATATTAATAAAACATAATTACACAGTAAAATTACACAAAAACCTTATGAAGATCCATACCTAACCTACCTAGATTAGATCGGCTAAGGAATGGTTGAGAATTGGTGAGGATCGACGGCGATCAGCGGCGGTGAAGCGGTGGCGGCAGGTTTGAGAATTTTCTGTGTAAACGGGTTTTTGGGTAGAGCTTGGCTATTCTAAGCAAAAGTAAATTATTTGACTCATAAAACTGAACTAATACATGAGTATTTATAGAGAAAACCCTAAGGTAAAGTCGGCATGCACTCCTTGTCCATATCGGATTGGGCTTTTACTTTTCCTTGTTGCACATAACTTTGACTCTTAAATTTGCTGACTTGGATAATGATTCATAAACTTCTTTTCTGAATTCTTGGACTCCCTTACATGTTAAGGGATCAATGAAGGACTCCCTCACACGTTTTGGGCTTCATAGGACAGCCGAATCCCCTCCATAGTCTCGATAGAACAAGTTATCCTGTTTTGACCGGTATAACTTTCCTAGTTGTTGTTTTCGGCTTCTCCTTGGTGATTTCTTCGATTCTTCTTCTTCTAAACAACTTCCCATTTCATCATTAAGCTCTTAATCAATCATTTAGCATGCTTGGGAAGGATTTTGGTGAAGAAACACACTCACGAACTATGTAGACAACTTCAACAAAATCTGTCCTGCTTCTAATAGACTGACCTCCGGCCATTGTTTCCATCATAACTCATTCCTCAGAACTTGGATTGCTGCGATTCCAAAAGATTTAGAAATTAGACATCCACATCTTTCCATCCATATATGTCACGTTTCATGGTTCCTCCTTGATCGTCCTAGGGAAATTTTTGAAGTTGAGTTATGGTTTCTGGAAATCCTCTGTTTTTGTTCCGAATTCATGCTCTCGGCCTTTTGTCTTTCCATGCTTCTTTTGCTACCTTTCTTAAGTCCGATCCTCATGATTCTTGTTTCGTTAAGTCCATATACATGTCACTTAAACATTAAAGAAAATTAATCAAGTAATGACAATGTATAAATTTACATAATCATAAGAAATAACACGATAACTTCATAAGTCAGCTTTTAACAAATTAGTGCACATTTTCTCTACTTTAGCACATTTTAGCCATTGCTCTACAGAAAAACCCTTATGATAAATACATACAAATACTAAACTAATAATGGATAAACAAAGCATAAATGAGGGTAAAAACATATTAGTACATCTTCTAATTCTTTGTGAGTCGTCCTGGAGAAATTCTAGAAGTTGGATGATGTGCCCAGGAAGTTTCTGCTTTCTGCTGAAATTGCATGCTTCGGCTCCTTGATATTGCCGCCTGTTTATAGCTACAACTCTCTTGATTATTCCTCCCATAAACTCTTCTACATGTCACCTAAGTATTAGTGAAGTTAAATTAATTTATGACAATTCAAAAGCTTTACAAAATCAACAAAACATGTCAAGACCCCAAACTGAATCGGTTTCATGTTATTTCATGTAGCACTTAGTAAAATTATGTATAAATCCTCTATGTTTAGAATGTTTTCATCCTTACACAACCAAAGACTCTTGACTTTATAATATAATTCTATCCTACGACAATAACAGATAAACAAAGTACAAATAGAAGTAATAACATATTAAGAATGTCGCTTTTTATGCTCCTATCAGATGTACTGCCCGTCTCACACTACCAGAATAAGTATCATAGCCGACGAAAAAAAAATTAACAGGCCGACGAAATTTTTTTTCGTCGGCTAAAGTCTATTTTAGCCGACGAAAAAAACTTTCGTCGCCTAAGTGAAATTTTCGTCGGCTAAAGTGGACTTTTAGCCGACGAAATGTTGTGTCGTCGGCTAAAATAGTTTTTTTCGTCGGCTATAGTTCACAGACTATAGCCGACGAAATTTTAAAACTTTAGCCGAGGATATATATAATTTCGTCAGCTAAAATGCTTTATATTTCCAGATCTAGACAGTAGCTGATTTGAAAGAAAAAACGGGAGAAAAAGTTTTGGGGTTGGCGAAATTGTTGGGTGTTGTCGAAATCTGTCCGAAATTAGTTTGTGGCGCTATATATAGGTACGTATATGTATATATCTTGTTTTTGAGTTGATTTAAGAGTTTTATTTTCGTTATGCACATTGATTTTGAGTTTTAATTAGAGTTGATTATATTGTGTTTTGAGTGTGATTGAGTTGATCGATTTGAGTTTGATAATATATATGAAGTTGTTGTTATATATATATATATATATATTAATTTGATTATATTAATTAGTAATTATTATATATATGCATGTATATATATATATTAATTGTAAGTTAACTGCAGATATAATATAAATTGAATGATTCGTAAATTTAATTAATTAGCGTTTATACATATATATATATATATATATATATTATGTTATTTTCTCAAGATATGGATAAGAGTTGGATTTCGCTTCCAAAATGGGACAAAAGATATGCTAAAGGAGTTGTTAGTTTTATTGAATATGTGATCAATAATGCTAAAGGGAATACAATTTTCTATTGTCCGTGCACTAAATGTCAGTGTCGCAGCGATATGTATCAATTTCCAATTGACAAGGTTTGGCAGCACCTTAAAAGTAATGGGTTTTGGGAGAAGTACACATGTTGGATATATCACGGTGAAACATCATTAAGGGGTCCGCATGATCATGGGCAATTTTTTGAGACGGGCAGTACATCCAACGATCCAACAACGGCCTTCATCAACGATATGTTTCCTTATGAGAGGGGTGTATACTTTGAAGGACCGTATATGTCTGAGCCGGTGCAGCCCTTCCCTAGAGTTGTCAACACTGCTGGTATTGACAGGTACAACAAACTACTTGCTTTCCAACAGACCCCTGTGTACCCCGGTTGTCAGAAAATGGTTCTTGAAAGTGTGATGGACGTTATGAAGATTAAAGTTGAGACAAAATCGACTGTGAAGGCTGTTGATGAGTATCTACAGTACACTGCTTCGATGCTGCCCCACGGTCATCGTCTTCCTACCACTCATCATAAGGTCCGATGTATACTGAAAGATCTTGGGCTTTCCTACATCAAGATCCATGCATGCAGATATGATTGTGTTCTCTTCTGGGGTAAAGATCCAGAAGGGAATGACCTTGGTGACCTTGACACATGTCCAGTATGTCAGAGTGACAGGTATAAGTTGACTCCTACAGGCAATAGGAAACCTATGAAGGTACTTCGGTATTTCCCGTTGAGGGATAGGCTAGAACGGTTGTACATGTCATCACACACGGCCAAATTTATGAGATGGCACGCTGATAGGGAATTGCAAGGCGAAGATACCCTTATACACCCTGCTGACGGGGAGGCCTGGAAGCATATAGACAGGGAGTTTCCTCATTTTGCGTCTGAGGTCCGAAATGTGAGGCTCGGGCTCTCATCCGACGGGTTCAATCCTTTTGGCAACATGAGTCTTCAATACAGTGTATGGCCGGTGATTTTGGTACCATACAATCTTCCTCCATGGATGTGCATGAAGAAGGAATACAATATGTTGAGTTTGTTGATTCCGGGACCTTGTTATCCAGGGAAGTGTCTCGATGTATATTTGAGACCCTTGATTGAAGAGCTTAAGTTTTTTTGGGACGTTGGTCATCTCACTTATGATAAGTTCATGCACGAGATGTTCCAGATGCATGCTATGGTTGTTGGTACCATTGGTGATTTTCCTGCTCGTGGGATGTTGTCGGGCAACGTTGTTAGGGGATACAAGGCTTGTCCAGAGTGCCTAAGCGATGAGGGGAGCAGTAGTCATTGCAACAAGATATGTAGATTGGGTCACCGTACTCTCCTTCCGTATGATCACGAATGACGGTTCGATGACAAGGCATTTGATGGGACTGTAGAACTTGGTGTGCCTCCTAGAAGATGGACAGGGGAAGAAATTTTAGCAGTGCTTAATGAGTATGATTTTGGGCAGCTCAGCAATCATCCCAATATAGTGGCGGCAATACCTGACAGACCCGACAGGTATAAATTTTGGACACATAAGAGCATATTTTGGGAACTCTCATACTGGAGTAAGTTGTTGATCAGGCACTACCTAGATGTGATGCACATAGAAAAGAATGTGTGTGACAGTGTGGTGGGAACCGTGCTGAACTTGGAGGGAAAGACGAAAGACGGTCCGAAGGCAGCATTGATCTTAAAAAAATGGAGATACGAAGACATTTGTGGTTGAAAGAAGGGAAGAAAAAAATGCCTCAAGCTCCGTACACCGTGAAGCCTGAACAGAAGAACGTAATTTTCAGGTGGTTGAGTTCTGTGAAGTATCCTTCAGGCTACGCAGGAAATATAGCCCGGTGTGTAAACATTCGGGACAATAAAATGTACGGGTTAAAGAGTCATGACTGTCATATTCTGCTACAACGTCTCTTCCCTATTTTCATTCGACCCTTCCTTCCCCGTCAGGTGGTGGAGCCGTTAGTAGCGTTGTCAAGATTCTTCCAGAAGTTATGCACAAGGGAAGTGACAAAATCTGATCTCCGGGAAATGCAACAGGACATTATTTATATCATGTGTAAATTTGAGAGAATATTTCCTCCAAATTTTTTTGACATCATGCCGCACCTGATGATCCATCTTCCCGAGCAATTGTTGCTTACCTGTCCAGTACACTATACTTGGATGTATCCTATGGAAAGGTATGTTTTTTACACCTAATGTTTTTATTGTACATGTTCATTGTATAATCATAACATATGACAACAAATTTATTTATTTACAGACAACTTGGAGACTACAAAGCTTATGTGGCTAACAAATCCGCGCCTGAAGGATGTATAGCAGAAGCATATATTGCGCACGAGTGCGTCACCTACATGAAGTTGTATCTAGGAGCATTGAAGGAAACTCTACAAACCATACCGGTTGATGAACCGAAGTTTAACCTTTCTATAGTCTCAAATGATGTTGAAGTTTATGGAATTTTACCAGAGTCCTACAAGTTGCAACCCCATGAGCTCGTCATAGCCCATTGGTGGGTATTGATTAACTGTCAAGAAGTTGAATACTGGAAAGACATCCATCTACACTGTCCAGACATTCAAGGTGATCTCGACTACCACAACAAGGAGTTCGCGAACTATTTTGGCGATTGGGTATGTAATTCTTTAACTCTGTTTATGGCTCATTGATTGCATAATTATTCATATTTACAATACATTGAATCTTTGGTTGCAGATGAACCATATTCAATTTGATGGTCACCCAAATTGGTCTCAGAACTAAGACTTCTAGCTATGAAGCCGATAATGTCAAGAGTTTACCCGATGTGCAAGGTCAATGGCGTGCAATTTATATGTGAAATGAGAGACAACAGACGAAGAACACAAAATTCTGGGGTTATGGCGCATGGTGGCCGGAATGGAGTTGATTATTATGGTGTTCTTGATTCAGTGGTGGAATTCGTTTATGGGCAAGGCATGACCGTGCACCTGTTCAAGTGTAGATGGTTTGATACTAGAAGCTCGCATAGCATGAAGATTGATCAGTACGGGATTTTATCGGTGAACACTGGTACAAGCTGTTACGAAGATGACCCGTTTGTTTTTGCGACATCGGTGAAACAAGTGTTTTATCTTGATGACCTTGTTAAGGGTGACGCGTGGAAAGTAGTCAATCTTGTGCACCCTCGAAACATTTACCGGGCGGCTACACTTAGAGAGGCCGAAGACGAGGAAGAAAATGTTGCGTATCAAGAACACAGTGCAATAGGTATTCCTGACTCCTCTACAATTCGTCTTAATAATTTTAAACCGGGTCGTTCGGTTCGAATTCGTGATTTAGACGCTCGCCTTATTGATGTGGATCCAAATCAAGAAACAGACGACGACTCTTGTGATGTAGAAATGCATAGATTACCGAAAATTAATTCTGACACCGAAGAAGACTCATCGGATGATTCTGATTACGAGCCTTCTTAGTTATTTGAATTTGTAATACAACTTGATGTGTTTTATATGGTACAAGGTCTACAATTCATAATGTATCTTAATGTTGGTTATATATGCAGGAAATTGTTATGGGTACGGTTAAACCAACTGTTTTTTTTATCTATTTGACAGTTGTAGCCGACGAAATACAACATGTTTCGTCGGCTAAAAGCATCTTAGCCGACGAATACCCTAATATTTCGTCGGCTAAAGTTAAATGAATAAAATAATAATTTATACCGCTAGTTGCGTCTCCTCGATATGAAACTATTTGTAGTTGAAGGGCCTTGCGATTACGTGTTCGGGTTTGGAACACGAAGGATATTCCTTTTGATACTCGCCGACGCCTGTAATCTTGACACTGTCCCACTGGGCGTGCCAGATGTTTGGTTTAGAATTTGCAGTCCTTCAAACAACCGGCTTGTAAATTTGTGCTAGGCGTGCCAGTACCTTTGGGTCAGGTACAACCTTGAAGTTGGATGCTGCTCGCGTCCCTCTTCTGACTTCTTCTCACAGCGACCGTGACAGACGCCGATCTTCTTCCTCTGTACTGGGTTCTCTCTTTAGACCTACAAGGGAAAAGTCCCTCTAGGATTTTTCTCCAACCTTTGCGGATGGCCGAATCTTACTTAGTATGCAAAGAAACTAAGCAGCGGGTATCAAGATATGCAGGATATGAACTGGTGAACGGATTCTCCAGAACTGGTGGCGGGAGTAAAAACTGCTCAACGAATTGAACAGGGGAGTAGTGAGATTTCAACGGATTGAAACCTGTCAGACTTAACGGATTAAGTCCCTTGTGCAGCTTGACGGATCAGGCTACGGTTGCTGACGGATCAGGCTTGGTTGCTCCGGAGAGGCTTTGAAGACTTTCGCGTGGCGAAGTTGTTGTCTGTTTGTTGATAGATGTCGTTGTCCCTTTCTCTTGTATCTCGACCCCTTTATATAGTGAACACTAGGGTAGATATTTACTTGCGAATCAAGGCATGGCATCAAATAATCCTTCTTGTAGTGCAAGACAAACTCTTAAAGCCCAATCCTATAAGCCCAACAATATTCTGTTGGTAACTTAACATCTTGTAACCACGTGCTTCGTTTCTTATAATACTCTCGCGAACGCTTTTCCATCTGCGAACGTATTTTGCTAACACACACCCCGTTTCGCGAGCGCGTTTCCCTCAGCGAACAAACTATCTCCCTTCGCGAGCGCGCTTCATTACTGTGCTCCTCGCGAGCGCTTTTGACTCTCTAAGCGTCCTCTGACCTTCTTGACCGCAGGCATCGGTCCACTTGCTTTTCTATAAATGGGCTTTTTACTTTTGGATTTAACATTGCCCCCAGCTCTTGAGTTTAAGCCCGTTTGCAAAAATCGAAAAGAGTTATACCTTGACATTGATTTAAACAAAAGCAAACATCCTTTCATTATCGAACTCCTCAGAACACTCAACCATCATTTCCCTCTGCAACTCTTTTCAAACCTTCCTGAGACAAACCGCCGCCGCTCCTACTTCCAAATCAATGGCACCCAAACATACTTTCTCTGCTGTGAAAACCTCACCCAGAACCCCTTCTGAGCATGAAGCTCTAGACTTCGTCCAAGCCATGGCTGATTTCCGACCTGCTCCAAAACAAAAAGGCTCTTGGCTGAAAGTTAAGCCTGACAATTCCTGCGACCTGGGTCCTTGGGTCGATCTCTTTCCAAGCCAATTTCAAACGACTTATCGTCAACATGCATCCCGAATTCCCCCTTTAGTTTTCCGCAAGGAAGATGCTTCCTTCGTCGACTGGCAGAAGTCAGACGCCCAGACCAGATTTGGGCAATGGCCGAACACCAATGATGCCGAGATTCAATGGTACCAACAACGCCACAGTAAAGACCTTGAACGATGGCAAGCCGTTGGAATCGCCGATCCCATTGACCTCTGCTTCTCTCTGAAGTCTGGCTGCAACAGAGCTCCTCTGGCAGCAGCAGTCTGTTTCTGGGACACTTCTTCAAACATCTTCCATCTCCCCGCAGGCCCAATGGGTGTTACTCTGCTGGATGTGTATACAATTACCGGGGTTCCATTCTCCAACGCACCAAGCCCTCTCAACGACCTTGCTTTGGAACATCAAATCCCCTCTGATCAGCCTCGCCCCAACTCATACACCGCGTGGGTCAGTCACTATGGGAGTACTGATGATGATCTAAGTGGCTTAGCATTCCTGGAATTCTGGCTACTCAAATATGTCGAATGCAGCGCCACCAACAAACCCACCTTCGCCTGGGCCAGAACTGCTGAGCTGCTTTACAATGGTATCCCTCTTAACCTCCTAGAGCTAGCCACTGGATTATTATATAGGGCGTTACACTTCTTATCCTTAGAACCCTTCAAACACAGATCTGTTAGCGGTCCTCTTTGGATTTTAGACTTGTGGCTTCAAACCTATTTTCCTATTTTCCGTTCTTCTTCTATCACCAGCTTTCTGAAAGATAAGGTTTTAGGCCAAACCATCGTGTCTGCCTCACATCCTCCAGCCATTAGTTATTCGCGTTGTTTCCACCACTTGTATAGTTTGGAACACCTGCCTTCAGATTCTATTGCACTTGTTTGTAGGCGGACATACCCTTCACTTGTAAATGAAGGTTTTATTTTTAGTAATCGCCACAACGTTCTGCAGCTCTTTTTCTTCCTACGCCTCCTCTCCAATCGCGACCTCAAACTGCCAGGCAGAGTCGGAGTAGAAATCTATGCTCCCAACTTCTTCGCCAGGCAATTTGGAATGTGCCAAAGCATTCCATATCCCCCATTGGCTAGCCGCAACCATTTCACTTCGTGGCGAGAAACCTATAACGCTGGAACCGATCCTGAATCCATTCCCTCCTGCTTCAAGGACATCATTCAGCCTGTTAACACCTATCCCCTTGGTGGAGTACGTCTGAGCTTCGCAGCTAATAATGAGTTCACTAGGTGGTGGACTTCAATCAACGAGGGTAGATGGAACCCAGATCACCTATCTGCGTTTAGAAAGATTTTCCAGCCATATCAGAAACATTTCCGTCATGCTGAAGATTTGGCTGTGTTCGCTATCGAAGGCCCTCACCAAAACGTTGAACCTTCCTTGGTTCCTGAGGTGCGAACAGAAGTGCTCCCTGCCCCCCAGGTATTTAAAACTCCTTAACTGCAATAATCAACTTTCTGATCTGTCTCCCTCATTCTGACCATCTTCTTCTCTTGCAGCGTTTTTAAAGAACCAAGAAATGCGCGAACAAGAATGGAGGTCGCCCTCTTAAGAGGCTCAAACCAAGTCTTCCCACAGAAGAGACCGTTTCTCAACCCCAGGTATGGGTTCATTTAATTTGAAAACTCGTATGCTTATGTAGCCAAGTCAACTAATCATATAATTGCCTTATAGGTGGATCAGCCTATGCAATCTAGTCCAGAAGCCGCGCGATCCCCCGAAGAATGCAGTCAACATCCTGCTGTTTCTGGTGCTCCTAACTTAACCGTTCTGGCTGAAGCAACCTCTGCCGAGGCCCAGGAGGCAGCTCCTCCTTCAGCCAACTTGGACACTGAGACTCCTGCGGAAGCAAATCAAGAGGTATTGTGTCGATAATCCACTCAATTGGAAATATTTCAACGAACTTGAGCTCAATTATACTTCTGACGTTTCAGGGACCAATTCCTGTCTGTGAAGTTAGTTCCTCCTCCGAGTCAGTTGCTTCTCCGGTCCTGGACACTATAATGGGAGAAATCTTTAGTGAAAGTACTAAGCTCGTTCCTCTCCAAACTGTTGCTGCGAACGAGCCAAACCTCCGCGAGACAATTTCCTGTTCGCCGAAGAGGATAGTGACTGATACTCACGCGAAGAAAATTCCTCTCGCGAGCGAAAGTTCTCGCGCGACCGAAAGTCGCGCACAAGTCCTTCTTCCCGCGAACGAAGTCTCTCTCGCGAGCGAAACTGCTGCCGCGAATGACGGTCGTGCGAATGATATTGCTCAATCAATGCTTCAACCGGTGATCCCAACTGAAACTAACCCAAAGGTAACAATTTTTATTCTACAGCTTTTGTTTGTATTCTTACAAACACTAACTGTTTCTTCACTTGCCAGATTCCGGAGAACCTTCCAATGACCTCCTCTTCTGATCATGCTACGCCTTCCATTATAGAGCAAGTTCAGCACATGCTGGACCCTTTCCAAGCAAACCGCTCAATTGCTGATGCGACATTGTTCCTTCGCAACCTGGAGCACGAGGATCTTCTCCACCCACATACTAGGATCCAAGTCGAAGATGCCATTCGTATCCTTCGAGTTCAAGCTGACGAAAGGCTCTTGAAGAAATTGCGGCGTCTATGGGAATTTGTAACCAGTGCTGCCACCCTATCTGAGCGTGCCAAAGCCACTCGATTGGAGGCCCCTCAGTATCATCAGCAAAAAGAGAGATTCCAAGCTGAGCGGGTTGCCAAAACCACCAGTCTTACTAGACTTGTTCATAACGCGACCCATTTGCTCCCTAACCGAATTGCTGAACTCAAACGTCAACAAGCTGAAATTGAGGCCCAGCTAGCAATTGCCGAAGAGGAGGCCCAAAAAAACTTAGAAGTCTTGGAGCAAGAGAAGAATTCCTACCAGACTCTTCAGCAAATGATTAACCAGGTGGACGACAGAATCGAAGATTCCCTGATCAACGAAGAGAATATCCAAAACGCCCTTGATACTGCTTTAGCGAATATCAGACATATCAGTAAATTTATTTAGTTGATCATCTGTACTACCTTTGTTCGCGAATATTAATCTGAATGCAGAAGATCTTTTCAAATTAATTCCATATCTCTGACCTCTCGGAAACTGTCTCATACTTTAACTGCAACGTTATGCCCATTAAATCGTGCATTTACCGTATTCAACTAACTCAGCACGCGTGATAAATGCTTGGCCAATGAATGAATAGCAAACCCTTCAGTTCCCTTTGGTGAAAACCTAGCATTTCACCTATAAATAGTGCCCAACTCTCTTCATCACCTTCAGCAACCAAGAACATGTATTCTCCTTTCAGTCTCAAAGCAGTTCCTCCAGACCTCTTTCTTCAATCTTCCCAACCCTTAGGCTTCACAACCAAACCTCAAATCCTGGGTAGACTTCACAAGCTACGCTCAGGTATAAGATCTGATAAGCCTGTCTCAGAAGTATCTTCAAACTGCACCACTGGAACCAAATTCCGCTTGGTGAGAGGATTGACTTCTGACATGGGACCGAAGAAGGCTCCTGTGCCGACAGGATTCCTCCGTCGAGCCTTTTTCGTGTTAGGTCTGCTCAAGTCACTCCAACTACACCACCGTCGGCTCACTTTCAACATGCTGGCCGCGCAAGGTGAAGGATGAAACCAAAACTTTTAAAGTTTGAGGAGAGACTTCATAAAAGGAGTTGTAATAGATTTTTCTTCAAGCAGCTCTGTTCTTGTTCAACACTGTATTTGCTGCAATCAGTTCTTGTTCAACACTGTATTTGTTGAAATGTATGTATGAATCAATAAACACAAATTGTTTATATTCAATGTGTAAACCACAGGTGTTGGTTCAAAATAAATCAAGGCTTAAAAAACACAACTTGTTTTCCAGAAATATCGAAAAATTCAAAAAAAAAGAAAAAACCACATTAATTGGTTTCTGTATAACTATGGTGCCCCCAGTTTTATCAGGTGCACAAAAAGCCAAAGCCTCAAACAGGTTAAGAGTTGAGCAACCTGAATGAAACTGACAAAACCCCGGTTCTGCGAACGAAACCCTAAGGCTCCAAACTCTGCCCCCCTGTTGGGAAACAGGCTGTTCTGTGGTCTGTGGCGGCAAAGGATCGTCAGAAGCCCAAACACTTGGAAAATACTGTTTCAGATGCCTGCCATTAATAGGGTTATTATGGACTTCTCCATCCAAATCTCGCAAATAGTAAGCACCTTTACCCACGATCTGGTCAATCACAAAAGGCCCCTACCACGTAGGAGACCACTTACCCCTGCCGCGAACATGTTCGCCAAAGGGAAGTACTGCTTTCCAAACTAAGTCGCCAACTCCGAAACTTCTGCCACGTGTCCGGGCATCATATGCGCGAGCAACTCGTTGCTTCTCAACCATTATATGATCTAAGGCTTCCAAACGCGTCGTATCCAGCTGTTCATGCTCTTGAAACATGGCTTGAACATAATCCTCCCCTACTAACTGATGTTGCTCGTGAACCCTTAATGAATTGACACTTATCTCCATAGGTAAAACTGCATCATGTCCAAACATCAAGGCATAGGGTGTGGTTCCTGTAGGTGACCGCTTAGATGTTCGATACGCCCACAGAGTATGATCAAGCTAATTATGCCAATCTTTAGGATTATCAACCAACATCTTTCGCAAGATATTGATTATGACTTTGTTACTAGCCTCAGCCTGGCCATTCGCCTGAGCGTAATATGGTGTAGAGTGGAGAAACTTAATCCCATAATCTGCGATGAAGTCTTCAGTTTCCTTTGCTAGAAATGCTGCCCCCTATCTGCTACCAAACACTCTGGAATGCCATACCTACTAATGATATTGCTGAAAATGAAGCTGCAAACTGTACGAGCCGACGCATCCTTTAAGGGTACAGCCTCCACCCATTTTGTGAAATAATCGGTTGCCAACAGGATGAACTTATGCTGTTGAGATGAAGCTGGATGAATAATTCCTATGAAATCCAGCGCCCATCCTCTTGCTGGCCAAGGTTTAATAATGGGTTGCATGGGCACATCTGGAACATGCCGCACTGGTCCATGCGCTTGACACTCCTGACATCCTTGAGCAAAGGCAATGCAATCTTTTAAGATCGAAGGCCAAAAGTAACCATAACGACGAATAAGCCACCTCATCTTTGGTCCAGCCTGATGTGAACCACAAACTCCTAAATGTACCTCCCTCATCACTCGCTTGGCTTCCTTTCCATAGATACACCTAAGATCAACTTCATCCTCTCCTCTGCGTAGGAGTTCGCCACCTCGTAACACATAGTTAGTGGCAAAGTATCTGACTTGTCTATCCACTGGAGTAGATGGATTATCCAAGTAGTCAATGAGTAGCCGACGCCAATCTGTATCGATAGCCTCTACTGTAGCAACATACCATTCATCCGCGTCTACCCTCCGAGCCATGAAAGAAGGTAACGTTCTCCTTTCAATTTTCAAAATCCGCTCGCAGACTCCATCAGTCATAGTTATGCCAGTGGCAATTTGTGCTAACTCATTCGCCGTAAAGTTGTGTGCCCTTGGGATGTAATCTAGAGTGACATCGCTGAATTGCTCCAGCAGCTCTGTAGCCCTCTCCCAAAATGGAACCAAAGTAAAGGTTGTACACTTGTATAACCCCTTAAGCTGGTTAATCACCAACAAAGAGTCGTCGAACACACTTACCACTGTTGCCCCCAGTGCGAGCAACATTTCCAACCCGATTATAAGTGCCTCATATTCAGCCTGATTCTTGGTACATTTCCACTCTAGTTGAAAAGAATACGCATGACGAGCCCCCAGAGGACTTACCAAAGATATCCCAGCGCCAGACAAACTTTCAGTGCTGCTTCCATCAAAATACAACTCCCAAGGCTGCATTAGAATGGCCACCACGTCTAACTCTCTGTACTGTAAATCTTGTTCCACTGGATGATGAAGCAAGAAATCCGAAACCGCCTGTCCGGTTTGTGCCTTCAGAGGTGTATATTGTAGTGAGAACTCAGACAAAGCTAACACCCATTTGCCAATACGACCCCTGAGAATAGGTCGAGTCAGCATATATTTTACCAAATCTGTTTGTGCCACCACCACGGTTGTAAAAGATAACATATAATGACGTAACTTGCAACAGGCAAAATACAACGCGAGGCACAACCGTTCCATGTCACTATATCTGGTTTCTGCGTCTATCAACGTCCTGCTAAGGTAATACACAGCATGCTCAACCACTTTATCGTTATCTTGGCGTTCATCTTGTGCTAACAGCGCAGCAATGGACGTTTCACATGCTGAAATGTAGAGCTTCAAAGGGTGACCAGGCCGTGGAGGCATCAGAATTGGTGGTGAAACTAGGTACTGCTTTATTCTGTCAAACGCTTCCTGATGACTCGCTTCCCAACGAAATTCCGTATCTGCCCTCAACTTTAACAGTGATGTAAAGGGTTGAATTTTTCCTGCCGAGTTCGAGATGAATCTGCGCAAGAAGTTAATCTTACCCAATAACTGCTGTAATTCCTTTTTGTTAGTTGGAGCTGGAGCTTCTATTACCGACTTGACTTTGTCCGCTGGAATCTCGATGCCACGCTGATGAACCACAAACCCTAGGAAATCGCCTGACTGAACCCCAAAGACACATTTAGCTGGGTTCATCCTGAGTTTATGTTTTCGCATCCTTATGAAGACCTTTCGTAGATCCTCTATGTGGTCTGTCTTAATCCTGGACTTCACTACCACATCATCAATATAAACCTCCAATATCTTCCCCAATATGTCATGGAAGATAAGGTTCATCGCCCTTTGATATGTGGCACCAGCATTCTTAAGCCCAAAAGGCATGACTTGATACTCGAATGCTCCTGTAAAGCCTGACATCTAAAGGCCGTCTTGTGCTTGTCTTCTTCCTCCACAGGAATCTGGTGATATCCTGCGGTTCCATCCATGAATGACAACAGCTCATGCCCTGCCACTGCATCAACTAACATGTCTGCCATTGGCATAGGATACACGTCCTTAGGTGTGGCTGTGTTTAAGTTTCTATAATCCACGCACACCCTCATCTTACCATTCTTTTTTCTGACTGGCACTATGTTAGATAACCATTTGGCATATTTTGCAGGTCGAATAATTCCAGACTTAAGCATCTTTTCCACCTCTTCCTTTACTGAAGCCGCTGTATCGGCATGCATTCGCCTAGGTTCTTGCCTGACTGGTCTGTAACCGTCCATGATTGGTAGTTTGTGACAAACTAACTCTGGTGCTAATCCAGGCATGTCTTCGTATTTCTCTGCGAAGCAATCCTTGTACTCGTGAAGTAGCTCAATGAGCTTCTGTTTTTGTTCAGGTTCCAAATACATACTTATTCCAACCTCCATTGGTTCCTCTAGGGTCCCTAGGTTGACTTTCTCTACTGGATCCTTGACCTTAGGTGGAGTATCATCCAAGGCTGCCGGAGCTGCCTGGATAATCTCCTCCTCCTCTTCGTCATATTGCAAAACATCGTCGTTAACGCATTCTACTGCTGCCACCTGTTGGTAAGCCTCTTGCTCCTGCCTAAAAATAGATAATCTCTGGTGCAGGGAAGCGTAGGCTTCCAACTCCTCCTTGCTGAGTTGTGGCTTCATTGATTGCTTTGGGGTAAATTCATGGAGATTGGTCTACTGGCGTCTGCTTGAAGCTGCGCCAATCCCCATTGTGTAAGCTCAGTGGAGGTCACCCCATATGGATGTCCTTTCTTTGTAACACCACTGATTTTCAAAGGCCTCATATCCTCACTGTAATAACTTGCCTCCACAAAGCGAGCTGCTACTGAAAATGGCCTAGGGTCAGCCTTGATTACTTCGGACTCGTCGGTCTCTGGGTTCCAGATGGCAAGCTCTTGATGGAGAGAAGATGGAACACAACCGGCTTGGTGCAGCCAATCTCTACCCAGGATCATAGTATAAGGAGCTGTGCACTCAGCCACAAAGAAGGTCTGATACATCTCTGATGGGCCAACCCTGATTTTCAGTATCACCACTCCGAGTGTCTGAGCTATGTTACCGGCAAAACTTTTTACCTTCATCTTGCTTTCTAGAATCTTCTCCTTTGGAATCTGAAGGTAATTCATAGTTTGTACGGTGAGCACACTTACGGCAGCCCCTGTATCCACCAATATCTTACTGACCCTTTTATCCATCATGTCAGCAGACACGTATAATGGTCGTAAATGTTGCCTCATGACGAATGTGGGTTTGGAGAACAAAACATATTTCTTTCGTAACTCAGAGTCTATGTCTTCTTTATCTTCATTCGCGGCAAGCTCTTCTCCGCGAACAGATGACTCCGCTCCAGCCTCATCTGCTGACATGTTGAGGAAAACTTCAGATGAAATTGGCTCATCCAATGCGTACATAGAAGGTAAGACATACACCATATTGCAATATGTGTTTGTCTCTAAGGCTGGTATCACAGCTTCGGTCGTCACGTAAACCTGAGCAGATTCAGATTGGTCTGTGATCATCTCACCATGCTCGTTTTCCACGTAAAGCATGCTGCATGGCAAACTTTCGTCCATGCCCCCGGTTTCTTCTTCGTCTTCCTCCATATCGTCTTCTATAACGCGAGGTGTACCGACTTCTGATTCCTCTTCCGCACGGGCAAATGCTTTAGCCATCTGCTTTACTAAAGAAATCTCTGGAACAGGTTTCTGCTGCTCAACCTCAGGTATAGGTTCAACCTCATCTGTTTCTCGAGACCCCTGCTTTTGACGCTGAACTGCTTTTGGTCTCCATTCGAACTTTGTTTTCGACGTCTCCCTCCTGTCCTCGTTCTTAGGACCTTCTGAGATCCTAACCCTTTTTGCCAGAGACGTCTCAGGTGTTTTATTAAAGGTGGAAGTAGATATTTTACCCACCACCTTTTGACCTACACGCGACCAGACTAATTCCCGCGTATGTCGACTTTTGTCGACGCCAACCCTTGACCATACAGACTTTCGTTCGCCGCTATGTTTTGTGGTAGGAGTCTCGGGGATATCGCGAACGTTTCTGACAGGACAATAAGGTCTAGCTGACAATAAATCCAGCTTTCGCCTTAGCTGTTCTGGAGTCTCTCTGATTTGGTCTGGGCTGACTAGACCTTTATCCAACGCTTCCAAAAGCCTCTTGGTCTTGCCGTATCTTCGCTGCACGTTCCTAGTCTGAGTAGGCGTAGCTTCTACCACCTTTCCTCTTTCTCTGACCATCCAGACGTTGTCCTTGAGTATATTCCGGGAAGCTGGTGGTATGTAAGGTTTAGTCACTGCGTCCTGTGGGCTGACCATTGGCTTATTCCCCTCCATTCTCGCCTGGCGTAACCGCAGGTAGAGGTTGGAATCCCTCTGACTAGGACTTGCTGATCTTCTCAACTGCTTTGGACTGTACGGCTGATGCGCCTCAGGGGGTGTAGTAACAACACTCCTCTGCTCCTGTTGCGATTCTTTAACAATGCCACATTCAGTCTTGCACCTAGCACACAACATGACTGTGGATGCGCCTGCTCTTGATGCTTTCCGCTTGACAACTTCTGTTTCTCCATCTACAGTACTCAGGTCAAGCGTCAGTTTTCTGTTACCCCGAACCAAATCAACTACAGCCACATCTGCTACCGCTGGATCACAAAAGGTGATTGACCCCTCATTGACCCACTGTTGTATCTGATCTTTGAGCTGCATGCACTGAGAAGTCTTGTGAGTCCACAGGTTATGAAATTTACAATATGTCTTACCAGCTATTGCTTCTTCTGGGGGATAAACTCCCCATGGGATGGCCACCTCGTTGGCCATGATCAGCTTGTTCAGGATAACATGAGCCCTACTAGCATCGTAGGTGTACTCTTTGAACTTTGGCCTTGCTGGCAGTGGCTTCTCCTTCTTCCCCTCACATGGCACTAAGTCAACCATATTGATTGTGGGAAAAGGATCGATGTCAACCCAAGCTGCAGTCTTTTCTTCATTCGCTCCCAGTTTTCCTTCATTAATCCACGTCTGGATAGTATCCTTCAAGCGAATGCACTCTGACGTGTTATGGTTCCAAAGATTATGGAACCTGCAGTACTTCTTTCCCTTGAGCTGCTCCTGGGTAGGGGGAGGTCCAAAGTCATTCCTCACCTTCCCCAATGCCGTCAAATCCTCCAAAATCTCCGGTGCCTTGTGTGCATTATATGTATAAGATTCGTACTCCGGCTTGGCAAACGCGGCGAACGAAATCTTCACTGGCTCCTTGGACATCTTTAACACCTGGGACTTGATAGGCTGTCTGCCTGCCAACTCCACCGCTGCGACTTCTTCCTCATACCCCATCATGTATGGGTCTGCATAGGGCATAGCTTGTGGAGCCGAATAGTAGGGATCCATGTGGGAATATATTGCCCCTACTGTCTTATGCCTTGCTGGAGGCATTCTGGGCCTCAGCGTTCCTGGGATAAGAGCCAAATTGTTCCTGGAATTGTTGGCTTCCTCATCTAGCTCATTCAGGAAGTACTGGTAACTGCCAACCCTGTTCATTAGGTCAACCATGCTAGAGAACACTCCATCGTGATGTTTTGCTCTCTGCCTCTTCTCCAATCCTCGGATTGCAATTTTGATCAGGTCAGGCTCTGGGATTGGAGTTTTGCACTTGGCCTGCTGAATCTTGAACCTCTTGAGGAACTCTACAGCTGACTCCATAGGTTGCTGATACATAGCTGTCAAAGAAGACAAGTCAACCTCTGGTTCCACAGTTCCAAATGTGGTTCTGAACATGGTTTCCATCACGTTCCAGTCAGGGATTGATCTTGGTATCAACTTGGTATACCATGTCAGTGCTGATCCTGATAATGAGGCCCCGAACGTGCGTAACTTAAAAATAGTGTCCGCACCATATGGTCCACACTCGCCTGTGAATCTTGCGATGTGGGTGGCTGCATCTTCAGACCCTTCTCCTGAGAATGAAGTGAATCTTATCTGTCGATAATGTTCTGGCCATGGGCTCTCAGCCACCCATTCCGGATACGGATGGGCGTATGCAGTGTTCACAGCAGCAACAATGGGAGTTGCCCTTATTGCTTCCTGTATCATATTCTGGACTGCATCCCAGTCCAGCTGAGGTCTCCTCTGAATAGGCGTAGGCGAACGATGTGGTTGTTGCCTTGGAGCTCTCTGCCGTCCCCTAGCTCCTCCAGGGTTCTGATTATTGTGCACCGCTAATTGGTCATGACCCACACGAAGTGGGCCAAATCCCTCTCGGTGCACGGTTCTTCTATCCACCTGGTGATCTACCTCTTCTAGCAACTCTTCTTCTGGAGGCTGTTGGCGGATAAGCTGTTCAGTTCTCATGGCATTTAAAGTCTCCATGAACATATCCATCCTCTTATTCAGCGCTTGCTGATTTTCGTTCATCTTAGTTGCTAGGTCTGTATACCTTAGGTCCTGAATCTCGGCCTTTTTGTCCTGCTGCTGGGCTCGATCACGGACCTCCTGGAAACCTTTAGTCAGGTTATCCAATGATGAGCTCAATGCTCCTACGTGCTCAGCAAGGTTTTGTGACTGACCTTCTTTAGCCATGGCACCAAACTTGCTAATGGCTTGTTCTGTAGATAGCTTCCTACAATAAGCCGAGTTGTGCGGCCTTGCGATTACGTGTTCGGGTTTGGAACACGAAGAATATTCCTTTTGATACTCGCCGACGCCTGTAATCTTGACACTGTCCCACTGGGCGTGCCAGATGTTTGGTTTAGAATTTGCAGTCCTTCAAACAACCGGCTTGTAAATTTGTGCTAGGCGTGCCAGTACCTTTGGGTCAGGTACAACCTTGAAGTTGGATGCTGCTCGCGTCCCTCTTCTGACTTCTTCTCACAGCGACCGTGACAGACGCCGATCTTCTTCCTCTGTACTGGGTTCTCTCTTTAGACCTACAAGGGAAAAGTCCCTCTAGGATTTTTCTCCAACCTTTGCGGATGGCCGAATCTTACTTAGTATGCAAAGAAACTAAGCAGTGGGTATCAAGATATGCAGGATATGAACTGGTGAACGGATTCTCCAGAACTGGTGGCTGGAGTAAAAACTGCTCAACGGATTGAACAAGGGAGTAGTGAGATTTCAACGGATTGAAACCTGTCAGACTTAACGGATTAAGTCCCTTGTGCAGCTTGACGGATCAGGCTACGGTTGCTGACGGATCAGGCTTGGTTGCTCCGGAGAGGCTTTGAAGACTTTCGCGTGGCGAAGTTGTTGTCTGTTTGTTGATAGATGTCGTTGTCCCTTTCTCTTGTATCTCGACCCCTTTATATAGTGAACACTAAGGTAGATATTTACTTGCGAATCAAGGCATGGCATCAAATAATCCTTCTTGTAGTGCAAGACAAACTCTTAAAGCCCAATCCTATAAGCCCAACAATATTCTGTTGGTAACTTAATATCTTGTAACCACGTGCTTCGTTTCTTATAATACTCTCGCGAACGCTTTTCCATCTGCGAACGTATTTTGCTAACACACACCCCGTTTCGCGAGCGCGTTTCCCTCAGCGAACAAACTATCTCCCTTCGCGAGCGCGCTTCATTACTGTGCTCCTCGCGAGCGCTTTTGACTCTCTAAGCGTCCTCTGACCTTCTTGACCGCAGGCATCGGTCCACTTGCTTTTCCATAAATGAGCTTTTTACTTTTGGATCTAACAACCTTTAGCCGACGAAATTTGCCATATTTCGTCGGCTATAAGTATCTTAGCCGACCAAATTTCGTCGGCTATAAGTATCTTAGCCGACGAAATATTGTAAATTTCGTCGGCTTTTCTCTATTTAATTTTTAATTTTTAAAAACTTTAGCCGACGATATATTAATATTTCGTCGGCTAAGTGTTGGATTATAGCCGACGAATTTTTAATATTAATTCGTCGACTAAGTGTTGGATTATAGCCGACGAATTTTTTTTTATTATTTCGTCGGCTAAGTGTTGGATTATAGCCGACGAATTTTTTATATTATTTCGTCGGCTAAGTGGTGGAGTATAGCCGACGACGGATTTTATTTCGTCGGCTATAAGTATAGCCGACGACGTGTCGTCGGCTAAGGTTATAGCCGACGAAAATTGTGAACAGGCCGACGAAAAAATTTCGTCGGCTAAAGTGCTTATCCTGGTAGTGTCAGAAAATTGCTCATGATCATGCGGACCCCCTGATGATGTTTCACCGTGATATATCCAACATGTGTACTTTCCCAAAACACGTTACTCTTCAGGTGCTGCCAAACTTTGTCAATCGCAAATTGATGCATACCGCTGCGACACTGACATTTAGTGCACGAGCAATAGAAAATTGTATTCCCGTTAGCATTAGTCATCACATATTCAATAAAACTAGAGAAATTTGTCTGAATGGTGCACGAATTTTTATTCTTTGTAAATTTTGGTGTACCAAATTTTTAAAATATCAGAACGGTGTATCATATTTCCTTCATGATCTAAGATTGGTATATGTAGTCACTAAGATGACCAATTTACCCTCAGACCAAAAAAAATTAACAACCAATATACCCTTAAATTCTATTTTTTTTCTTATTTCTCTTGTATTCATATTCCAGTTTTCTTTCTTCAGCGTTTCTTAATTTTTAGAAACGCAAAGAAAAAATTCATCATTAATTTTTTCTATTAGTCTGTTCTTCCCCTCAATCATCTATGAATGTCAACGACAAAAATAAGATCCTTCAGTGTTAGTGGAAATAACAAGGCTAAATTTTTGTATGTTTCCCCTCTTCAATCTTGTTCAAGTATATAAAGATCGACCCAAATCATCATATTCCAAAAACCTCTTCTATATTTCTAAAATATGAAAACGTTGAGAAAAAAATAAGGGTAAATTGGTCATCTTAATAGCTACATATACCAATTTTAGGTCGGGGTAGAAACATGATAAACCGTTATGATATTTTCAAAATTTGGTACATCAAAGTTTATAAGGAGCAAAAGATCGTGCACCATTCAAAAGAATTTCTCAAAAAACTAATAACTCATTTACCATATCTTTTGTTCTATTTTGAAAGCGAAATCTAACTCTTATCCATATCTTGAAAAGATAACAATATATATATATATATATATGTATAAACTCTAATTAATTAATTAAATTTTCAAATCATTTAATTAATAACGTACAATTAATTAATAAAAAATTAAAAATTAACACACACATATATATATACATGCATATATATATATATATATATTAATTACTAATTATATAACAATATTATATATCAATTAACATCAATCATAATCAACATATTAATTAATTTATACTATGCATCAACACAATATTATACTTAAATTAATATATATATATATATATATCTACTACTTATTAATAACAACAACTTCATATATATTATCAAATCAAAATCGATTAACTTTATATATATATATATATACATATCTACTACTTATTAATAACAACAACTTCATATATATTATCAAATTAAAATCGATCAACTTAATCACACTCAAAATCCAATAATTCAACTCAAGTTAAAACTCAAAATCAATATATATATATATATATATATATAACTCAAATAAAACTCTTAAATCAACTCAAAATCAAGATATATACACACACACATATACGTACCTATATATAGCTCCACAAACTAATTTTGAACAGATTTCGATGACACCCAACAATTTCGACAACACCCAAACTTTTTCTTCCGTTTTTTTTTCTTCAAATGAGCTGCTGTCTAGATCCACAAATATAAGGACTTTTAGCCGATGAAATTATATATTTCGTCGGCTAAACTTTAAAAATTTCGTCGGCTATAGTTTACAGACTATAGCCGACAAAAAAAGTATTTTAGCTGACAAAAAATATTTTCGTCGGATAAAAGTCCACTTTAGCTGACGGAAATTTAACTTAGCCAACGATTTTTTTCGTCGGCTATAATGTTTATGCTGGTAGTGCTAGCACCCCAAATCAGATAAAAGATAAAACCCTACAGACCCATTTCACCACCCTCCTTTCTTCTGTTTCTTCTTCTCTGCAACTCTTTCTTCTTCTGCAGGTTATAAAGACTCTGAGCAGCTCGTGAGCTTCAAATACTCTCTCCCCAAACCTACCCTTCTCTCGAATTGTCTCCCTAACCAAAACCCATGTCTCTTTTTCGGCGTCTCCTACAAACAAACCTGAGTCTCCTCCATCAACCTCAGCTTCATCCCTTTCCACCAACTTCACTGTCGTCTCCACTTTCTTAATGACCATCGATTCTCTTCAATCCCTCATGTATAGAAGAAGAAGCAGAAGAAAGGAGGGTGGTGAAATGGGTATGTAGGGTTTCATCTTTTATCTGATTTGGGATGCTAGAAAGAGATGGGTTGTGGTCTAGGTGCTGAGCTCTGCCATTGAAGAAGCTCTGAGAACCTGAGCTGGGTTTGTAGAGAAAATGGTTTATTTGTTTCTCTGAAAAAATGGTTTCGAAGGAAAAATATTAGGGACTGGCAGGAATTACTAGAGAGACAAAAATACCCATGAAAAATTGTTAACTAGCAACTGTCATATCAGAGCTAACGGTGAAAAGTACCAATCTTCGGTCGGGGAAAAAGATGGCATATCATTCTGATGTTTTCAAAAATTGACATACCAAAGTTTATAAGGGTTGAAAGTTGACATACCATTGAGATGATTTTCTCTTTTAATGTATGATATTTACTTGTGCCCATCTTGTACTAGCATTACTCAGAACCATAATCTACAAAAAATGGTTTAGAAGACAGTTTAATATATGCCCACAAAACGTCTCATTTAATTATGGAGAATAAATATTAATCTTTGCAAAAGATGACATTATGATGAATTTTTCTCTTGAACATGTTGGGAAATAAATAATATTCACGGTCCATAATATGTGTCAATTAGAATTTAGAGTTATGTATGACAAACTAAGACTTTAAATAATGAAAGCAACAACCCTAATATATTCATCTCTTAATAATTTACTATAATATAATGAGATATAATTATAGGAGATAAGACATATCAAATAGGATAATATCTTAAATAAAATGTAAAATTAATCACCCATGTATGTTGATATCTCATAATCAAAGCTAATATCATGTAGCTGATGAAATAAATACACATGATGAGTGTCAAGTAATGGTTATTAATTAAACCAGTACATGTAATGAATGCAAAATAACAAAAAAATAGCAATGCAATGAGTTATTTAATTTCGTAACTCCCACATTATGACATAATGGTAATAAAATTGTAGTAATAACGTCATTAAAGCAATTAAGCATGAATAAAAACAATGCTAATAACTGAGGCAATTAAACTTGATAATACATGAGAATAACAAATAATTGAAAAACAATAACTCCCTTGTAATGATGAGAAAATGGTGGTAATATGAAAAACCCCCTTGATCATGTCTTTAACATTACAATTTGGCCACAAAAACATTGTCAACTTTAGGCAAAACTATTGATGACTCAGATTTACCAATAGACTATAATGCACCACATAATGGTGATACAAATGATAATGTTAAATCGATGAAAAAATATAGGCTTAATTGGTCAAAAGGTTTTTCATTAACCACAAATTGTTGATTATAAGTGGAGTACGATGTTCAATGGCTCAAATTTTTCCAATGAGACTGATAATATAATTAATTTTTGTCATATACCCTTTGAGATAGGTCTTTGTAAGGTGCCTCTAAATATTAGGGCATGCATCAAATGTATCAAATGTCAGAACCCATCTCGGGTTAACCCTTTTAACCCGAAGTAAACCCTGCGGAGTCCACCTCAACATTTAAAAACAAGACGTTAGAGTGAGTGGACAAAAATAAATTCCAGGCATGAGAAAATATCTTAAGTTAACGTTCTCCCTCTTATTGTTCCGAGAAAACATTTATGCACGCCTCCTTGGAAAATAATCCCAAATCATCATTTCGAAAAACAAAACAACATTTGCCAATCTCATTGGCTTAAAACTCAGTATTAAAAATAGGAAAAGAAGTTTCACCATGACGGAGAGTCTCCCATACAAGGGTCAGAACCTTTAAGGCTACTAAGTAATATGACGACCCTTCATGGCGGAGAGATTCCACCTTGACAATGAGCCTCTTAGGCTAGAGTCGGAACCCTCTAGGGCTACTATTGCCCTGCTTCACTTTCAAAGTGAGGGGGCCGTATGGCTAGCTAGCATCTTTATATATATGACAACCTTTCATGGTGAAAAAAAACAAGCAAATATGAAAAGTCATTATTATATGACTCATCCCCGTAAATTAAAACATTCATCTTATGCATAAGGCACGGTTCCCCGACCGTTCTCAAAACTACGGTCATAAAACGATGCATTCCAAATTTAATCAATATAACCTAAATTTCAGTAGACATAACACAAGGGCTTACGGAAGGGGAGCAACCCACCTTCCTGGCCCTACCGGCTCATTAAATCAATAAAAATCATATTGTTTAGCATAAAGACACGACATGCATTAATTCAAAACAAAGGTCCACTCACAGTACTTAATGCGACCTCCTCAATGCTCTAAATGTCCCTCGAGCGCAACCTCGAAATATCTATATAGTCGAGCCCGTCTCACGTTCAACCATAAACTGTACAAATTAATCCAACATATCAGTCTTTAATAACGTTGAATTGTACTTTCCTAGTTTGACTAGGAAGTGTTAATTTTACCAGGAGTTGTACAGCTTCCTTCCTTTTTAACAACTTTCAACCATTACGCTTATTTTCAGTTATCGACTCGAAATTTATTTTCCGTAAACACAACCTTAGCATAACGATTTTACTTACTATTTTATTTGACGATAGGTTATCACATAGTAATTTTGTTGAATTACTATGGACACTCAATCTACAGTTAAAACCGAATTACTAATTATGAGTCGATAAATCGTATTGCCCTTCATCCAAATTAGCTACAACGATCAACTTGATTTTGACCAAGATTCCTGAGTTGACAAGAATCTCATTTAAAGGTCCAATTGGATTATTTTAACCTGTTACTAAGATTGACTTTTTAAGGGTCAACTTTCCATAATGGAAACTTTTCTATTTACGGTAAGTTTTCCGTAATTACTCGATTTACAATTTGACTGAAACTTTACAAATTTAAGGTTATCGGGGAAATCAAAATCTACCTCTTCGGCTCAAGGCCTGAAAAACTGATGCTTCGTCGGATTCCAGCAAGTTGTAGGAATATTCTGCCAGATTCTGACAATCTTGTAGGAAATCGCCCATAACTTCCTTGTTTCTTCGATTCCCAACTTCTCGACATGCATGAATCAAATAACATGATGTCAATACCACAACAACAAACACAGAACAATAATACAACAACCTCCGAAACTGTAACTCACCTCTGATCTACTCCGAACCATGATCCAGCTGCTCCTCAATCTTCTCCTTGCCGAACTCCATCCTCTGATCATCATTGACCCGAGCCCAGAAGCTTCCCCTCGGCTGCAAGTCTAAATGCAGCTCACTGCCTCAACCCACCACCTCACCAGTTTCCCCCGCCGTCCTTCCAGACTTCACACAAACCTTCAAGACTAACCAGAATTCTTAGAATAGGTCGCCGGAGCAAGGAACCGAAACCTAGAAAATTAAACAGAAGAAAAAGGGGTTTTCGACATTAGGTATCGATTCGAAGCATTAGGGGCAGGAAAGGAAGAATACAAAGAAGGAAGAAGAACCCTACCCTTTGGAGAACAAGTTGCCGCCTGGTTTTTCCAGAAACCGGTTAAGACTGTCGCATCTCCTCTCGGCCGATCTCCCTCCACAATGGTTGGCTGGCGATTCTGAGGACTGAGCTTGGTTAAGGAGAAGGAGAGGAAGAGATTTGTGATGGCCCGCCGTCGAGTGGTGGCGGAACCTGCCGGCATCGGGCGGAGATAAACGGAGAAGGTGAGAGAGAAGAGGGGCTGGTCTGGGCTCGGTTGACCGCGAGTTGGTCCTTTGACCGAGTCTGACCGATCCACCCTTTATATAGGGACACGGACGGCCGAGATCTAATGGGAAAAGATTTGATGGTCCAAGTTAGTTGGGTAAAAAATTATTTACCAGAATAGTAATTAAAAATTACCAGAAACTTCAAAAATTAGTAGAAAAGAAACGGAAGCTCTGAAAAATATTCCAGAAATACCGGGAGACTCGTGTCGACACATACTATGACATCGAGTCCTTAATTGAGGAATTTGGAGAGTTTAGAAAAACACGAAAATAAACTCGAGCAATAACTTTATAATTCACCGGTCGTAGTTAAAAGCTCTCGGTAACTCACAAACTCCTGTAAAAAGGTATCTTTTAGGTACGGGATGTTACACCAAAAATGCTTATTATCTTCACTGATATGCTTTTCAAAAACAATTCAGTTGTGAGGTAATTCAATACAACATAAAAAAGCAAATTGAAGGTGCAAATGCATCCATTTATATCATACTCTTGTTTTTTTGATGAGCGAACTGTCAATACTTGCCAAAACTCAAGTCGGTCTTTCAACGTCAAATACTCGTATTTCAGACATTTATCAATTTGATGACACAAAAAGAATCATATCATGAGTTTGCCCATATGCCTTATTGCCCAATACAATGACAGCTGTGAGGTGATTTTCGGCATCAAGGACACAACTAATATAATTTTGGCTAGAAATCTGGAGTATTAAAATCCTATTTGTTAAAGTTTTAGGCTTATAATATATTTCAATAGATTCTTGATGTAAGTGAATAATTTACATACCACCACCAACAATAAACTCATAAATCATTGTTCATGGGTCTTAAGCAATAATCTTGCATCATATATAGACTACATCTATCATCATGGATCTAGTTATGTTGTTTAAAACTTCAAGTTAATAGAAATAAATATCAATATCGAAATTCAGGTTTCGAATCTATTGAACAACGGATCACATGTACATATACAAAATTTCTGGTTTATGCAAACAATTAGAATTGCGATTATATTGTAATATTGAACTTGAGGCTCATAATCTTGAAAATTCAAGTTCGAGTATTATTAGTGAAACTTCAGACTCACCAATATAAGCAATTGTAATCATAGAATTGAGCAATATAAATAAATCATATATGTAAACAAATCATACAAGATTAGATATAATGTAATGAAAAGAACTCATAAATCATGAGTGTGGCTAATAAGCAACAAAAGTTACACCAACATCTCACAGATCATCATGAAGTTTACAGAATGAACGAGCGAATTCATACTGATAACGTGTTATAAACTATGTATGAGATTGAGTGAAAGAGAAGAACACAAAATTGGAGGATGAAGAAGTGTGATTCATTCTCATCAGAATGCTTTGTATAGGAGTATAATTTATATTATAACGACTTAACAAATAAATATTTACATAAACATCAACGTATAATATAATATTTACAACACAATATATTTTCATTCATAAAATTCACGGGTCCCTCACGGTCCTATAAAAACAATTCGTTACCTGAACATATGTATGAGATTGAGAGAAAGAGAAAAACACAAAATAGGAGAATGAAGAAGTGAATAAGAGTATAATTTACATTATAACAACTTAACTAATAAGTATTTATTTTTATTCCTGAAATTCACGGGTCCTCACTGTCTTATAAAAACAATTCGTTACCTGAGCATACTAGTGACTATATTTCCATGCTCATGGTAATCTGAAATGTCAGCAGCGCCTCTAGAGGTGGATAGTGTGTAATTCCCTCCTTTCCTCTATGAACTAATAAAATTCTGTAAAATTAGTCAAAAGACACAAGCTATGCTGCTACAAAAGTCTAGGATTCCGCGTACGGTCAGAGAAAACATATGAAGACCGTGCTTTTCCGCCATCTGAAAATTGTAGCTTGTAAACATTTTAGTACTAGAGAGACTACACTCACCAGAACGCTGAAGCTTTCAGTTATTACTTGTCTGACCTTTCTCGTGAATCCCTTCTTCCTCCTCCGCTCTCTCTCTCTCTCTCTCTCTCTCTCTCTATCTTTCTCTCATTCACTCCCCAACTGTTCCTTTCCCGTGCCCTAACCCCAAAAACCAACCTCCCATCCGCCCCTAATTTAATTCCATCCAAACCCAACTCAAGATCCTTCAAATCTATTCATCCACCATTGTTGCAGCTTCTCATGTCTTGATTGAAGCTCTTTCATGCTCAAAGGTGTGTTTTTTGTCTTCTGTTTTGATCTTTAGAATGATTTTGATGTGAATTTCGGACCCTGTTGATATTTTTGTGTTTTGGGATATTATGGAATAAAAAAGTTTTATTCTTTTATATGTTTCTGATGTGAATTTTGTGCGCTGTTGATTTTTTTGTGTGTGTTTTGGGTTTTTATGGAATGGTGGGATACTTATAATGATAATTGACTCATTTGTGTGTGTAATTTTGTACTTGTAAAATGTTTGGTCTGTTTTGGAGGGATTTGAAGTCATGGGTTTTATGTCTGTTGGATTCTTGCTGTCAGTTTCCGGAGATCTTTCTGAAAGAAAAAACCTTTGACGCACACCATGCTCAAAGGTAGTGAAAGAACATGGGTTTGTCTGTGTCTGGAAGATGTTTGGGGAAATTGTGAGGATTGTGTTGTTGTTGTTGTGCCCTATACGTTTCTTGGTAACAAAGGCATATCAATCAGTGACTTTGTTAGTCTTTGTAGTTTCCAAAGTCATAGGAAATGACAACTGTGCCTTTGGTTCTTATGCTTGAGCCGTTATTGGCCAACCAAGGGCCAAAAGTGTTGGATTTTCCAATCTCTGATTGTTTATGATTTTATAATTGGGGTGCCTTTTGATTTTTCTATTAAGTTTGAATATTGCTTGTTTTAGATAATTGCATTTCTTATGATCTGATTTGTAATAACCATGAATATTTATTGTCAGTTGTTTACCCCGGTGTTAGATAATGTGCCTGCTAGATTGATTATATAATTGTTTTATAACCTGGAAATGCAGCAGTTATGGCAGGCTTTGGATGCTTCGGTTTGGAGACAGTAGAGGGATCATAGTGGCCCATTTCAGTCGGCTATACAGTATGGTTATAGGGAAATTCAGAGTATATAATTCTGTGCTTCTCTATCTCCACAAAGCTTACTCAGAAGTGGGTTAGTGTGAGGATCTAACTACCTTATGTAGTGTTCGTTTGATCCGTCAAATATGAGTACATCCACCCCATGTGAGATTGTTGAAGCAAGAGAAGTAGATTCCCAGTTGACAATGGAAAAGAAAGATGGCAAGCAATGTGTGCCAAACTCAGGAAATAGGTATTCAATTGAAGATGATATTAACAAGCTTTTTCAGGCCATTGATGTTCGAAATTCAGGCAGGGCTTCAGGCCCATGGTGTGAAAGTAGCAAAGATGCCTTGAGGAAGAGTGCTATGAAAAAGCCAATGAGGGCTAGTACATCAAAAGTATCAGGTATTGGAATTTCAGAACCTGTAAGTTTGAAGCAAGCTCTCAGAGGACTATGCATCTCTCAGGCATCAGAGATGGCTGCCATGAAGTCGCTATCGAGGCCAGGTCATTTATCTGGGGTTTCAGAAGCAGGAACTATTAAAAGGTTGTACAGGGCAGTGGTAGTCGAGGCAAATGGATCTGGCCTCCCATTGAATGAAGGTCAAGGGAATTTTGTGGAGATCTCTCTAGTACCAGATGCATTATATAGCTCTCAGAAGATGCCTGAAACCATGCATTCAGAGCCGCAGGTTCATCCAGCCACGATTATGGCTGATGCAATGATGACCAAATTAGCACCACAGAAACAAGTATCTTCTTCGCCCTCATCAGTTCAGAGTAAGATAGTAAAGGGAGAAGATGGAGAACTGCATGATGCTTCTTCAAGAAACAAGGTCATTCAGGTGGAGGTTCCAATCGCCACTCCAAATTCATGCAAGGCCCGTCTCTCTGCTTCTTCTCAATCTTGCTCAAACGCCAGTAGTAAGTTAAAGAAATCTTCTGGCAGCGATTCATATTTAATTAAGTCGGTCCTCAGGAGCAAGAGCTTTGTTACGAAAAAGAAGCAGGATTTGAGTACTGGTTCTAGTAGTTCCAAGGTAGATTCCCAAATAGTTGATAATGATTTAGTTTCTACTAGTAAAATGGAGGGTAAGACGTACAGTGGCATTCCAAAGCATGAAGGGGATGGATATACAAAAATTTCTCTCGTCTCCAGTAAGCATAGTGTAGAAACAAAGTCAGGTGTTGTTGATAGAGAAGGGAGACCAGATTTGCGGTCAAATTATAGTAACAGAAGCAAATCCATAGTGGCAAATTCCAATGAGAGATCAAAATCAAGAGAAAAGGGAAATTTCTCACAGAGCTCGAAAAGTAGCATCGGTGATTACAGTAGCAGTACAAGCACTAGTGAGGAGAGCACTCTAAGTGGGTCTGGCCGAAGTGGTAGGAGGCCTCACATGTCAAAAGACTTGAGATGGGAAGCTATCCATCATGCTCAGAAGCCGCATGGAAGCTTAGGTATGAGGCACTTTAAGCTGCTCAGGAAGCTTGGTTCTGGGGACATTGGAACCGTTTATCTTGCTGAGTTGACGGGCACAAACTGTGTATTTGCTGTGAAAGTAATGGATAATGAGTGTTTGTCATCCAAGAAGAAAATGATTAGGGCCCAAACAGAAAGAGAGATACTGGAGATACTTGATCATCCATTTCTCCCTACATTGTATGCTCACTTTGTGTCAGATAAAATCTCATGTTTGGTTATGGAGTATTGTCCTGGTGGAGATCTGCATGTGCTACGACAAAAGCAACCTGGCAGGAGTTTCTGCGAACAAGCAGTCAGGTACAAATGCTTTCTTGGTGTCCAGCTTTTGTTAACTCTGCTTCCCTTCCTGCTTAGCAAACATATGTGGTCAGCTGCTTACATTGTTAACTATGATCTAGCATTTTAAGTTTGATGTCTTCCTATGCTCTTCTATAGTGGGGAAACTACTTTTATAGTTGTCTGATACCAATTGCGGCACTCTATGTTTTCATCTTCACTTTCTCTTTGAGTTTACATTTTATGGAATCAGCATAGTTTAATATAAGGCAGATCAGGCGACTACTTGGTAATGATGCGGTATATCTTATTAGATAACTTCTGATGGACATGTGCGCCCACATTTGACTTAGTTTTATATCTGGGATTTAACCATAGGATATACCGTATATCATAATATCAGTGCACTATCACACCTTAGCATATGTATGTGGAGGTGGATCTAGCTGAGTTTTATTTTAATTATTAGCAATACTTCTCTTTTGATTTTGTTAACCTCGATGAAATTATCCACCTTTGGAGCTATTTCCATTGACATGTTGATAATGATGTATTCAGGATTTAACCATAGGATGTACCATACATCATAATATCAGTGCACTATCACACCCTCTTAGTATATGTGGGGGAGGATCACGCTTAGTTTTATATTAATTATTAGCAATACTTTTCGTTTGATTGAGTTAACCTTGATGAAATAATGAATAATCAACCTTTGAAGCTCTTTTCATTGGCATGTTGATATTGATGTATTCTGGATCAACCTCTCTATCATGCACACCGGTTGCAGGTGATTGCATGCATTCAAATGACTGTTCTTAATGCTCAAATCCTACATGAGAAAGGGTTGTTAACAGCTCAATCTAGGAGACACTATCACCCACGGTTGACATAATTTTGTTTTGGCTTTCTGTCTGTTTGCCCTTTTTTGATTGTTTGTCATATAATCAACAAACTTTTATAAACTATGTGATCAATTCATCCTGTCGGTTGGAATTTAGAAACTAGAAAGGGTTGGGTGGCATTGGCTGATCCTTTCTGATTCTGAGTGCTAATTGCTTGTTGGCGTTGGCTATCTTTTGTTTGAATATGCTAAACTGTTAAGTAGTTTAAGAAAGCTTGGTTACATTTAATAAATGATAATAGTGTCAATATTCATCATCACTGTTGTCCACAGGTTCTATGTATCTGAAGTCCTCCTTGCGCTGGAGTATTTACACATGCAAGGCGTTGTGTATCGAGACTTGAAACCAGAAAATATCCTGGTCCGAGATGATGGCCACATAATGCTCACAGATTTTGATTTGTCACTTAGATGTGCAGTCAATGCAATGCTGCTCAAATCATCGTCTCCAGTTGTGGAGAGCAGAAAACAGATGGCGAACACATGTATTGAATCCAGCTGCATTGACCCTTTCTGCCTCCAACCAGCTTGGCGGGGCTCCTGCTTCACTCCTAGGATGTTATCTGCTGGTGCAAAATCTCGGAAAATAAAATCCGAACTTGCTGCCCAGGTCAGGCCACTCCCACAGCTTGTAGTAGAGCCAACAGATGCCCGATCAAACTCCTTTGTTGGAACCCATGAATACCTTGCTCCGGAGATCATCAAAGGAGAGGGTCATGGAAGTGCTGTTGATTGGTGGACATTTGGAATCTTTATGTTCGAGATGCTATATGGTAAGACACCCTTCAAGGGATCAGGAAATGAGGACACATTAGCCAACATTGTATCAAAAAATCTCAAGCTCCCAAACAACCCTATAGTAAGTTTTCACGCACGAGATTTAATCAGAGGTCTCTTAACAAAGGAGCCTGAGAATCGTTTAGGATCTGTGAAAGGGGCTGCAGAGATCAAGCAGCATCCTTTCTTTGAAGGCCTTAACTGGGCATTGGTCAGGTGTGCAATACCACCGGAGTTGCCGAAATTCGGTGATAGTGTAATTGGTGCATCTCCTGCTTCACAAATGCTGGAGAGCAGAGACTGCAAGGTGTTGGAGGGTGCAGGAGAGCATGTAGACTTTGAACTGTTTTAGTGAAATTTTCACGTAAGAAACTAAAGAAAGAATGTTGATTTCTTCCTCCCATAAGTTTTTCAAACTGATAGTATAACTTGTAATGTAAAGTAAATGAAACTCAAAATAGTTGGACTACGATATATGACAATATTAACTTCACTGTAGCTACACTGTTCATTATGTCAGAGATTACGGTTATGTCTTCCCCATTCTTTTTATCGGGACTGCTCAGGCGTGGGAGCGTCGTGCGGGGCTAAACGGGACGAAACGGCGACAATTATTTGATCTTTAATGAATTGATCCAACTGTCAGGATTAAATGGACATGATCAATTCATTAAAGATCGGATGGTTATCGTCGTTTCGTCCCACACGGCGCTTGAGCAATTTTATTCTTTTTAATCATGATTTTGTTGAAATAGGAATCGGAGTAACATTTACCCTTGTATATTGTTCGCCAAACAGTGCCAAACTATTTCTTATCCGTGTGGGTTATGTTAAGAAATAAGAATATAACATTATAATTATATCGTAGATTTATATTTATTAATTATAACTTTTATAATGTAATATATCCTTAATGTCATAATGTGAGATGAATAAAATATCGACAATTTACTCTTAAATTCTTTGTATCTTTGACTAATATATGATGCTTAAATCCCAATATCAAACAAACTTAATAGGGTTGTCTTGTAGGCTCCCTAGACTATTTTTTATGACAATGACAACCAATTTATTGTTATATATGCATGAGTATTTTGTAGATATTGGTATATATCTAAATATTTTTTATTGAATAATATCTAATTTATATGAAATCAATTCATAAATGTTGAAAACTTATATTGCATATACAATAATGCTCGATAAATTAATAATCTCGATAAAATAATATTTTTTGTTGGTCCTAATATTTACTACCAGAGTAAGTACTTTAGCTGACGAAAAAAACAGGCCAACGAACATTTTTTTTCGTCGGCTAAAGTACATTTTAGCCGACAAAATTTTCTTTAGTCGGCCAAAAAAACTTTCATCGGCTAAAGTAGACTTTAACCGATGAAAAAATAAATTCGTCGGCTAAAGTTTTTTTAGTCGGCTTTAGTCTATATTTTTTCCGACAAAAAAAACTTATTGTCGGTTATAATATAATAAATATTTTAAAAAAAATAAATTAAATACCATTGCCGACGAAGCCCTTAGAATTCGTCTATGGTATACTAAGGGTTTAGGGTTTAGCTATAATATAATAAATAAAATAAAAAATATTTAAATACTATAGCCGACGATAAAATATTAAATTCGTTGCGTATTGTATAATAAATAAAATTGAAAAAATATTAAATACTATAGCCGACGATAAAACATTAAATTCGTCGGCTATAGTTTCTTTACCCGACGAGATTCATATTTAGGGTATTCGTTGGCTAAGGTTTTGATGTTTAAGGTCAAGACCTTCAACTGGTTGCGTCACATCGATTTGAAACTATTTTGTGTTGAAGGTCCGATCAAAATACGTAATTTAGACTGTCAAATGACAGTTTCCGTGCGTTTAGGGGTTTCAATTACGGGATTGACCCTTCGGATCGAGTCCTTAACTTTGTCGGATCAAGTTGATTTTTTTTTCATACATGTATTTTAGTATGATGGTCAGATTTTCGTTTGTCAAGTTTGATCATGAGAATCACAACATGCGTACTAATGTTGTATAACTTGTTTACTATGTTTTAAGTAAATGTTTCATTTCAAAAACAAATTATGCGTAGAACCTTCAAACTCAAAAGTCTTGAAATAAGATATGACCGGAATGGTGAAATACGTCTACGGTTGAAAAATCACGTAATTCCGATAGAGTCTTGGTGCAATTTACCATTCTTTCTCTCTATGGATAGCCCTATTTTCAGGGGTTATTTTTCAGTAAATTTGTATACTACTAGATGTATCTCATCGATTTGAAACTATTTTGTGTTGAAGGTTTGGCCTAAACAAGTAATTTTTAGGTCGAATAACTGTTTTCGTGAAATAAATAAATAAAATCAATAACTATAGCCGATGAAAAATTATTTTCGTCGGCTAATGTTAAATAAATAAAATAACAGAAATAAAATAAATAACTATAGCCGAAGAAAATAATTAAAATTGGTCGGCTAGGTTACCCTCAAAATTTTTAAAATCCCTGTCAAAAATTTTAACTTTAGCCGACAAATTTTAGTATGTCGTCGGCTAAAGTACCCTCAAAATTTCTATCAAAAATTTTGAATCTTTTCTATATCTTTCATCTCTCTCCATCCTCGTCTTCATCTCTCTTCCTCCCACTCCTTCTCCCCCTTCTCCTTCTCCTCCTTTGGCTCCTCCTTCGGCGGCAATTCCTCCTTCTCCTTCTCCTCCTCCTTTTCCTTCTCCTCTAACGCTTCTCCTCCTCCTCCTCCAAACACAACCTCTGGACATTGTTGTGGTGACGGAAAAACGAAAAAGAAAAAAAAATTAATTGAAAGTAAAAGAAATAAAAAAGAAAATAAAAAAACATTTTTTAAACTTTAGCCAACAAAATTTAAACTTTAGGCGACGAAATTCAAAATTTAGACGATGAAATTCAAAATTTGAGCAACAAAATTCAAATTTTAGACGACGAGTTGCACATTTTAGGAAACGAAATTTCGTTAGCTAAAGTTTACTCGGCCAACCATTTTGACAAATAGAGAAAATTTCTGGCGACGAAAAATTTATTCGTCGGCTAAAGTTCAAACTTATGGGGACGATTGAAATTAATTTTGTCGGCACTTTTTCCGATGACCACCTTAACCGACGAAATTTGGTATAGGCTGACGAAAATTTTCGTCAGCTACAGTAGTTCTTCTAGTAGTGATTATTAATTTACAAGTATTCCCGCGTGTGCGGAAGAGCAACGCTCACAAGTGCCTTAAATTTCTGTTTCTACGTGGTTAGTAAAAAGGTTAAGTAACTGACGTCCGAGAAAGAGACATTCTCTTAATCTTTTACAACCACAGCTCAACATAAAAAATGTAATAAATGACGTTTACTGAACTATTAATTTTTTAAGAATGACTCAAAATCATATTATTGTGCACCGAATTGTAAGAATACAATATATTCATAACACACTTGCAATGACAACGCAAATTTGGAGCTATGTTACCCAACATGACATAATTCATCTTAATATTATAAACCTAAAGTATCAGGGCCGACCCTATTTGTATAAAGGCTTAAGGCGAAGAAAATCTCGAGGCCCCAACTCAAATTAAAAAAAATGAAAATCCGGCGCAACTCCTCATCCTCCTTATTCTCCTTCCTCTTCTCCTCCTCCTCCTCCCTCTTCTCCTTCTCTTCTACCGCAGCTCCTCCTCCACCAAACACCACAAAACGAAAAAGAAGAAAAACAATTAATCAAAAGTAAAAGATATATAAAAAATAAAATAAAAAAATAAACATTTTTTAAGCTTTAGCCAACAAAATACAAACTTTAGCCAACAAAATACAAACTATAGGCGACGAAATTCGAAATTCAAACATCAAGTATAAATTAGACTGGGGAACAAATTAGAAAGAAGCAGTGTACCAGTTATTTGAGAAGTTAGCTGGGACACAAAAATAAACAAGTCAGAGTTGAAGAATGTGCTTTCCAAGTTTGTGATGATGCAATATGAGCCCAAGTCCAGTGCCATCAATTCCTACAGTTACATAAAGTTGAAAGCTTTAGCATAATATTGTAGCGATGAAGAAAAAAGAAACATAGTAGGTTGAGTAAGAAATATTATCATTAGTTAGATAGTGTTCGCTCAAAAATGGTCTCGGCCGAAGTGGGGCCGAGGTTCTTGGCTACAATATCCTTCTGATGTGCGCGGGAGTGCCAACTCATGGCCGTACGACCAAGCGAGGTTTTGATTGATGTAGTGCGCTTGATCTGACTTCTTCAAGTGATTGTAGGCCGAGGAAGGAACCCTCTCGGCCGTATGGCCCTGATGCCTGTGTTTCAAGGACTTTCGGCTAGGCGTCGCCGGGATCCTCAAATTTGTTTACCTTCAGGTGAACTTGAACGTTCAGATGACAGGCGAGAGATCTGTTAGATTAAGATACTCGTAAATCATCGTGAATACGAAGGTGAAACAAACTCGGTTGTCGAATTTTTGTGAAGTGATGTTTGTGTGGACAACGAATCGCATCAACCTAATCCGGACTGGCTGAAAGAGATCAATGGACAAGAATTCTATGCTAAAACTACTTAGTGCAATAAGTAAAGAACAAGAAATTAATGTGCGAGAATATAAAGAACAAGAAAATAAATTGCGAGAAAGTAAAGAACTGAATCAAAAGTAAAGCTAAGAACAAAATTGAGATTGAAAGTTGAACTAAAGGTGAAGTACCTATGCGATAAATAAAGATAAGTTTGTGTGAAAATTTGTATATTAATTTGTTTGTGTGGTGTAGGATCACTTACAATTGAGCTACAAGGTTCTAGCTAGCTTACAAATGTCTCATCCCTAGCTAGCTTGTTAGGCACGTCATGAAATCTCATCAATATTTTGTTTCCTTTCTTGGGTTAGATCACACATGATTGTCTTGATTTGGCCGAATTCCTAGATACTCATATCATAAGCTTTTTTTATTTGGTTAGAGACCTTTCTTGTCGAGATTTCCTCCTTGACACGATATGTCTGTTGCAATTGATGTATTGGGCTTCGACTGAGTGTCCATTGTTATTTTGTTTCCACTTGTCCAAAATAATGTTATGGGTTGTTTTCTTTCCTCAAACTATATGCCCAACTTATTCATTTTTCGTCCACGCGGGCGAATTACTTCACTTCGTCCATATAGCCAGGCTAAATATTTGACCTCGTCCATACGTCCAAGAGCTAGCTATTTGACCTAGTCCATGGCCGGATTCACTTTACATCGTTCGAGCTAACTTTGCCTTGTCCATGACCGGGTTCACTTCACCTCGTCCATGACCAAACTGACTTCACATCGTCCATACGGCCGAACTCACTTTATCTCATTCGTACGGCCAAACTCATTTCAACTCGTCCATATGACTGTGCTCACTTCATCTCGTCCATACGGCCGAACTCATTTTAACTTGTCCATATGGCCAAACTCATTTCATCTCGTCCATACGGCCGAATTCATTTCAACTCGTCCATACGACCGAACTCATTTCATCTCGTCCATACGGCTGAACTCATTTCACCTCGTCTATACGGCCCAGCTCATTTCACCTCGTCCATACAGCCGAACTCATTTTATCTCGTCCATACGGCTGAGCTCCTTTCATCTCGTCCATACAACCGAACTCATTGCACTTGTCCATATGACCGAGCTTACATCGATTAAATCCGAGACCATTAGACTGATTTGGCTATGTCAAATCTAGGTGTAAACATGGTCTCGGCTCCATGACCGGGTTCACTTCACCTCGTCCATGACCGAATTGATTTCACATCGTCCATACGGCTGAACTCACTTCATCTCATTCGTATGGCCGAACTCATTTCAACTCGTCCATACGGCCGAGCTCATTTCACTTGTCCTTATGACCGAGCTTACTTCGATTGAATCCGAGACCATTAGACGGATTTGGTTATATCAAATCTAGGTGTCAACATAGCCCGCCAGTCTCATGATCACCGGTTCTCGAGCCGAGTGGTTATTAAGACTTGAACTGATTAATCCGGCTGTATAGACTTTAAGGTGCGCTCTGCACATTTGATTAAACTCAAATCTAAATTATGACGGAAGTTATATAAAAGATACGAGTCGAATTGAGACCTCGACCGAATTAAGACCTTGGCTGAAGTACTTAAATTGTAAACTTGATTTGTACCCATGAAAACAAGTTAAACAACCTCAGGTGAAACCTTGACTCGGTTAAACTACAACAATACTTCGATTTGACAGAACACTCAGCTTTAATATTCTCGGTCATGACGAACCCAAAATAAACACAACCCAGTTGTGACATCGGCCAAAATAATTAAAATGAAAGCTTGGGTGAGATGTTTGAAGTTTCGGCCAAGACTGATGCATCTTGGTTGAAAGGTGTATCCTTGCTTTCATCCCAATAATCCAACTTGGTCATGCTGCTGGTTAACCTTGATAATCATTCGTCGAATCGGCCGAATTCATATAGTTTTAGTATTCGGCTGAGACAAACCCAAAGTAAAACAAGCTAGTTATGACTTTGGCCAAAACACTTCAAATGAATTCTTGGATATGATGCTTGGAGGTTCCTCGGCCGAACTCATAGTTTTGGACTCAGCTGAGCAATAAATCATTCTTTTGAGATGATCCTATTTTAACCTACACTTTTCAAAAAGTCAGCTGCCTTGATTCAAATGACACGAACCTATTACCTTATTCGTCCAAGGTCTAAAAATGATATGGACCTGTTACCTTGTTCGTCTAAGGTCCCCATTTCATGGTATGACTGAATTACATTTTCTATTAAACTAGTGTACTCAGACGTGTTATCAATCATGTCAGAATGGCCAAAAACATTTTCGTCCAACATTAGATGAATTTAGCAATTTTCATGGACTGGTAAGTTTATGTGCAAACAGGTAGGCAGAAAGAGAAGCAGATGGGAGTCGTGTAAGGGGTGACCGCAGTCTAAAGGTGAAAACCAGTTAGGCTGTCCGGCGTCAGATGTGACAAGATCCTTGGCTGGCTCCATAAAATGCTTGAAGCTCGCATGCTCTTCCTCCAAAGTTTGGCTCTCGTTCTCTCCTGTAATGCCAGACATGGTGTGGAGTGTGGAGAAAGCTAACCTTCTAGTTTTCCTAGATGGATTAATGGAGAAACACGGTGGCAAATTACGTCGCAGAGGGGATGAAATGCGGCAGGGGAAGAGATGAAGGGCGTTGGACGCCATGGAAGTAGAGTTCGATCTCTCAGACTCCCCTTAACTCTGGCTTCGCTTTTGGTGTGTGATTCGTGAGGTAAAGCAGATATATATTAGTTTGGTGGCATCAGTGGCATGCATGGTGGTGATGGAGAAAGCAAGAGCAAGTACTCAAGTTTGACAACGTGAGTAATGAGGAGCAAAAGGGTTTTGTACCGGAAACGGGGAGGGAGCTTGATGAAAGGTAACTAAAGCATGTTGCAGCTTGGGAAGTTTGTCTACATTGGGCACTAGAGTAATTCACTATGCACCTAATTTCAAACATGGCCCCATTAGAGTCTCAAACATAATTTTCAAATTGTAACTTAAACTTTACAATTGAAGAAATGAAGTTATATCGTGTGCTGATAATTACACACAACAGATACCAAGCGTATGGTCAATGTGGTTGTAATTTAGACTAATTGGAATATGAATTTAGACTTCCCCTACAAAGCACACACCCAAGTATGACACCCATGTACTATCAGTACTGATGAAACAAATTGCCATCATAAATCAAACCTAGCGAAGCGAGTATGCAAGGAGTTGGACTAATTGTAACACGGCAATGCAGCTTCTTGCAACTACCTACCAAGGGAAGAAAAAAAATGTCACGACTGAGCTGTAAGAATCTCACACAAGATCTCAAACTGAATGCAACACAAATAAGTATAACTTCATCCATACAGCGTAGTTTCATCAATAACAATCCCCCTCCAGATCGATCCTAAATTTCTTGGGCTTTGGCCAGCCAACCGATAAAACAGTAACAGCAGCACAATCCCCTTCAACTCATGCCTGCAAACCTAAATCAAGTCAGTACATCAAACCAGTACCGGACTACCTGTATAGTATTATAACAAATTTTCTAACAGCATTGAACAAAAATAGACAAATGCTCAACCTGCTGCTTTTTCTTTTTTGGCCTCCTCTTTCTACGGGGTTTATGAGCATCGGAGTTGGAGCTCAAATAACTACTTGGAGTTGCCCCAGAACTTGACGAACCTCTACCTCTAAAAGAAGTTCCACTTCTGCTACTTGGTGAATTGCTTAATGTAGACACTTCAGCACGTTTTGAGGAACTTTTGCTTGATGAAGGACCAAATCTCGATTGAGCACATATTGAACTTGAGCGATAATTACTTGACGGTGGAGGAGGAGGCATCAAAGCTCTAGCTGAAATCTGTCTCTATTTAACCAAATTCAAGTGAGACGTTATAGTTGATAACAAATCGCATACAGTTTATTACGAGAGTGTATAACCAGTAGAGAGAATAGCTGATTTCTTTCATCGCTGGACATGCCAGATGCACTGGAAGCCGGTTCCCTGTAAAACAGTTGACAACAATTTAAGATCGTATAATGCAACATAGGTCAAAGTTTCACACTAGATTTGTACTTATCTTCTTAAACATAGTCTGCTATGATGGAAGTGGTTAATCATACCTGTCCCTATGTGGGACATACCTGGTTCTGTCATCCCAATTGGTTTTCTATCCAAATTGCTGATGTGGCAACAACTATAATATAGAACGACTCACAGAAGAGTTCGAAGAGCAGCTGGAAAATCAACGTCGTAAGTAAGTATAAGTTTTTTATTATTCTTAGGATCATGATTTATGATTCAATAAGAATTTCTAGTTTCAATAGGTTTTGTTATTTCCTAGTCTTATTCTAAAAATGATTTAGTCTTGAGTTAGAGCCTATAAATAGACACTCTCTATGTTGTATTAGGCATTCAACAATTCAATAATATTTCAAAAACTCAGAGATTATTCTCATTATTATTCTATATTTTGGTTTGACGCTTGTCTACCGTTTCCACCTATTCAACCCATAGCTTTCACTGTGTTAAACTAATGCCAATGTGCCAGCTCCATCTATTCAAGGGTATCTTTGGCTGCATATTCTTTTTAACGAAACAGATTAAACCTACAAGCTAGGAATGAAAAAGAATAAATTTAAAGCCAATAACAATCAGTTCCTTAACAGCCTCCCAATCAACAACCACAACCACCAGTGTTACATTCCTCAATGCCAACCTCCAAGCCATCAACACTATCCCTACACTCACGATCACCTCCTCCATTAAGATTGCCATATTAACATGAAGAAACCATACCCAGCTATACCAGACTGATTCATGGTCAAAACTGTTAAGATACTGTAAGACCATGAAAGTTTTGCCTACGTAACAACCACAGTGATTTAAACAACAGTTTATTACTCAACGGGATGGGTGGCTGCTTTTGAAACATTAAAGTTCTTGTTTCTTCATAATTAAAATTGTTTTTTTTGTTTTTTTGAAACAAGGCCCTAGGTCATTTTATTGATTCAAAAGTAATGTAGGAATACAACAAAATTGAACTATGCAAAACAAACTAAGTAGCTTAAGCTGTCTTAATACTTCAGACACTAGAATGGGCCTCTATGATCAATAGTCAGTAACCGTCAGAGTCATCCGACTTATCGAAGAGATACGGAGTCAACCTACTTAGAGGCAGCCTCCTCATAACACCAAAAGAGTGAGTTCAGCCAAGACTTTTGTCAACAAATCCACTGCCACCGTCATCCTAGGACCCAATAACGCCATCAGAGAAGGAGAAGAGGCCTGCCTAGGGTTAGGAAGAGGAAGAGAAGACGGCTCATGGCTCTGAAGTTCTCCTATTGGATCCACATCAATAAGGCGAGCGTCTAAATCACGAATTCGAACCGAACGACCCGGTTTAAAATTATTAAGGCGAATTGTAGAGGAGTCAGGAATACCTATTGCACTGTGTTCTTGATACGCAACATTTTCTTCCTCGTCTTCGGCCTCTCCAAGTGTAGCCGCCCGGTAAATGTTTCGAGGGTGCACAAGATTGACGACTTTCCACGCGTCACCCTTAACAAGGTCATCAAGATAAAACACTTGTTTCACCGATGTCGCAAAAACAAACGGGTCATCTTCGTAACAGCTTGTACCAGTGTTCACCGATAAAATCTCGTACTGATCAATCTTCATGTTCTGCGAGCTTCTAGTATCAAACCATCTACACTTGAACAGGTGCACGGTCATGCCTTGCCCATAAACGAGTTCCACCACTGAATCAAGAACACCATAATAATCAACTCCATTCCGGCCACCATGCGCCATAACCCCAGAATTCTGTGTTCTTCGTCTGTTGTCTCTCTGTTCACATATAAATTGCACGCCATTGACCTTGCACATCGGGTAAACTCTTGACATTATCGGCTTCATAGCTAGAAGTCTTAGTTCGTGAGACCAATTTGGGTGACCATCAAATTGAATATGGTTCATCTGCAACCAAAGATTCAATGTATTGTAAATATGAATAATTATGCAATCAATGAGCCATGAACAGAATTAAAGAATTACATACCCAATCGCCAAAATAGTTCACGAACTCCTTGTTGTGGTAGTCGAGATCACCTTGAATGTCTGGACAGTGTAGATGGATGTCTTTCCAGTATTTAACTTCTTGACAGTTAATCAATACCCACCAATGGGCTATGACGAGCTCATGGGGTTGCAACTTGTAGGACTCTGGTAAAATTCCATAAACTTCAACATCATTTGAGACTATGGAAAGGTTAAACTTCGGTTCATCAACCGGTATGGTTTGTGGAGTTTCCTTCAATGCTCCTAGATACAACTTCATGTAGGTGACGCACTCGTGCGCAATATATGATTCTGCTATACATCCTTCAGGCGCGGATTTGTTAGCCACATAAGCTTTGTAGTCTCCAAGTTGTCTGTAAATAAATAAATTTGTTGTCATATGTTACGATTATACAATGAACATGTACAATAAAAACATTAGGTGTAAAAAACATACCTTTCCATAGGATACATCCAAGTATAGTGTACTGGACTGGTAAGCAACAATTGCTCGGGAAGATGGATCATCAGGTGCGGCATGATGTCAAAAAAATTTGGAGGAAATATTCTCTCAAATTTACACATGATATAAATAATGTCCTGTTACATTTCCCGGAGATCAGATTTTGTCACTTCCCTTGTGCATAACTTCTGGAAGAATCTTGACAACGCTACTAACGGCTCCACCACCTGACGGGGAAGGAACGGTCGAATGAAAATAGGGAAGAGACGTTGTAGTAGAATATGACAGTCATGACTCTTTAACCCGTACATTTTATTGTCCCGAATGTTTACACACCGGGCTATATTTCCTGCGTAGCCTGAAGGATACTTCACAGAACTCAACCACCTGAAAATTACGTTCTTCTGTTCAGGATTCACGGTGTACGGAGCTTGAGGCATTTTTTTCTTCCCTTCTTTCAACCACAAATGTCTTCATATCTCCATTTTTTTAAGATCAATGTGTGCCTTCGGACCGTCTTTCGTCTTTCCCTCCAAGTTCAGCACGGTTCCCACCACACTGTCACACACATTCTTTTCTATGTGCATCACATCTAGGTAGTGCCTGATCAACAACTTACTCTAGTATGGGAGTTCCCCGAATATGCTCTTATGTGTCCAAAATTTATACCTGTCGGGTCTGTCAGGTATTGCCGCCACTATATTGGGATGATTGCTGAGTTGCCCAAAATCATACTCATTAAGCACTGCTAAAATTTCTTCCCCTGTCCATCTTCTAGGAGGCACACCAAGTTCTACATTCCCATCAAATGCCTTGTCATCGAACCGCCATTCGTGATCATACGGAAGGAGAGTACGGTGACCCAATCTACATATCTTGTTGCAATGACTACTGCTCCCCTCATCGCTTAGGCACTCTGGACAAGCCTTGTATCCCCTAACAACGTTGCCCGACAACATCCCACGAGCAGGAAAATCACTAATTGTACCAACAACCATAGCATGCATCTGGAACATCTCGTGCATGAACTTATCATAAGTGGGATGACCAACGTCCCAAAAAAACTTAAGCTCTTCAATCAAGGGTCTCAAATACACATCGAGACACTTCCCTGGATAACCGGGTCCCGGAATCAACAAACTCAACATATTGTATTCCTTCTTCATGCACATCCATGGAGGAAGATTGTATGGTACCAAAATCACCGGCCATTCACTGTATTGAAGACTCATGTTGCCAAAAGGATTGAACCCGTCGGATGAGAGCCCGATCCTCACATTTCGGACCTCTGACGCAAAATGAGGAAACTCCCTGTCTATATGCTTCCAGGCCTCCCCGTCAGCAGGGTATATAAGGGTATCTTCGCCTTGCAATTCCCTATCAGCGTGCCATCTCATAGATTTGGCCGTGTGTGATGACATGTACAACCGTTCCAGCCTATCCCTCAACGGAAAATACCGAAGTACCTTCATAGGTTTCCTATTGCCTGCAGGAGTCAACTTATACCTGTCACTCTGACATACTGGACATGTGTCAAGGTCACCAAGGTCATTCCCTTCTGGATCTTTACCCCAGAAGAGAACACAATCATATCTGCATGCATGAATCTTGATGTAGGAAAGCCCAAGATCTTTAAGTATACATCGGACCTTATGATGAGTGGTAGGAAGACGATGACCGTGGGGCAGCATCGAAGCAGTGTACTGTAGATACTCATCAACAACCTTCACAGTCGATTTTGTCTCAACTTTAATCTTCATAACGTCCATCACACTTTCAAGAACCGTTTTCTGACAACCGGGGTACACAAGGGTCTGTTGGAAAGCAAGTAGTTTGTTGTACCTGTCAATACCAGCAGTGTTGACAACTCTAGGGAAGGGCTGCACCGGCTCAGACATATACGGTCCTTCAGAGCATACACCCCTCTCATAAGGAAACATATCGTTGATGAAGGCCGTTGTTGGATCGTTGGATGTACTGCCCGTCTCAGAAAATTGCCCATGATCATGAGGACCCCTTGATGATGTTTCACCATGATATATCCAACATGTGTACTTCTCCCAAAACCTATTACTTTTAAGGTGCTGCCAAACCTTGTCAATTGGAAATCGATACATATCGCTGCGACATTGACATTTAGTGCACGGACAATAGAAAATTGTATTCCCTTTAGCATTATTCATCACATATTCAATAAAACTAACAACTCCTTTAGCATATCTTTTGTCCCATTTTGGAAGCGAAATCCAACTCTTATCCATATCCTGAGAAGATAACATAATATATATGTATAAACGCTAATTAATTAAATTTACGAATCATTCAATTTATATTATATCTGCAGCTAACGTACAATTAATTAATATATATATACATGCCTATATATAATAATTACTAATTAATATAATCAAATTAATATATATATAATAACAACTTCATATATATTATCAAACCCAAATCGATCAACTCAATCACACTCAAAACACAATATAATCAACTCTAATTAAAACTCAAAATCAATGCATAACGAAAATAAAACTCTTAAATCAACTCAAAAACAAGATATATACACATATACGTACCTATATATAGCGCCACAAACTAATTTCGGACAGATTTCGACAACACCCAACAATTTCGCCAACCCCAAAACTTTTTCTCCCGTTTTTTCTTTCAAATCAGCTACTGTCTAGATCTGGAAATATAAAGAATTTTAACCGACGAAATTATATATATCGTCGGCTAAAGTTTTAAAATTTCGTCGGCTATAGTTCACAGACTATAGCCGACGAAAAAAACTATTTTAGCCGACGGCACAACCTTTCGTCGGCTAAAAGTCCACTTTAGCAGACGAAAATTTCTCTTAGGCGACAAAAGTTTTTTTCGTCGGCTAAAATAGATTTTAGCCGACGAAAAAAAATTTCGTCGGCCTGTTAATTTTTTTTTCGTCGGCTATGATACTTATTCTGGTAGTGTAGGTTTTGTTGTTTGTGGTAGTATCTTTTGTTTATGTTGGTAGTAACTTTTAACTTCAGATGCAGTAGCTTTTATTGCCTGATGTCGAATCTTTTGTTGTCAGCCGTAGTTGCTTCTGTTACCGACAATAGTAGCTTTTTATTGTCTCTAGAATCCTTATTAGAGGTTAATCGGAAAATTCATCTGAGGTCGGCCGGAAAATTCACCGGAGATCGGCCGGAGACTTTTCATAGAAGGAATGATATTTTTATAAATATAATGAGAAATAATCTATTTGTTTAGTTGGATGACCATCTGTAATTTTGTTAAATTTAATACCTAATATAAAACTCTATTTAAGCTTAGATGGACTTATGTGAACAAGCTTAGATGGACTTATGTGAACAAAAATGTTTGAGTGGACCTCCATAAAAAAATGTCTCAAAAACCCCATGAAAAAATTGGGAGGCTTAGAAAAAAAGTAAACAAATGGAAGGCAAATTAAACCCTTGTCTTTTGTCTATTGGGATACATTTGCTCTAAACCGTCAACATACGCCAGACCCGTCCTTCTCCCAATTCTCCCCTTCCACATAATTAATACTCTTAGATCGAAACCAAAAATCGAATCTATCAACTCAAAACATAGCAAGTTATCAACACATCAATGCCTAGCCCCACGTAGAAAACAGCTTCGCTCACAATTATGAAACCCTAGTTTCAAACATAGATAATTCAAATAATGTCAATCATCGACTTTTGTCTGAAAGAAAGATTATCGATGACTAATGTTGCTGAAGTTACACCTTCAGCACTTGGATTGTCGCAAAATTATTCAATCCACGACAGTCCAATCAAAAATCTACATAGGAATTAATAGGATTTTTGGGTACCGTACCCTCTTCTCGAGAGCATCGAATCTCCCAGATGCTTCTCTACAAATTTCATTAACGTTTCCTTTTTTTGTAGATTGTTGTAAACATAATATTTATTTTATCTCATCACTATATATATCCTTATTGTAGAGATAGTTATAGGGACCTCTCAGAGCATTACAACAAAATTCTTGCTGTAAAAAGAGAAGATTGAAGATACATGTATAATGTCGTATTAATCCTACCAGGATGTTCTCTACCAAGATGTGAGTTATATTAATCTTGTAATCCGGGGTTTTGGTTTAACGTCCCCCCTCGGGTGTCAAGTACTATTACTATTAATACAGTAAGCAAACCCGGGTAGTAGCTCAGTGTCTTTCCTAAAAAAAGAGAAGATTGAAGATACGCCTATAGATAAAAAGTTGTTGAAGTTACTCTTATGATCTTATATGATCAAAACTGTGATCCTAAATAAAATGTATCCACCCTTGTTCGTATTGACTCTGATACATTGTATTTGATCAAATATAATGAAATAACAATTTGTATCCGAATTTGAACCCTTGATGATAGTTTATTGTTGGACCTAGTTGTTGGCATTTTTGATGCTGCTAGAATAAGTCCTGATTACCAGGAATCCTAGATAGAATTTTGAATCATTCCTGTTTAGTTGTTACACGTTTTCAAAGCATGATTGTTGTTACTGCTTGAACGTGGGAAGGTTGTTATCCTTCAGCTGATGTAAAAGGCTTTATAAGCCAGTGCAAATAAGCAATACAGTATCGATGCATTCTCAAAGCCTCTGTGTACATTAGAGTTCTTATTCTGTTCTCACAAGTGGTATCAGAGCCCCAACCGGGGCCTGATCTGAGTGTCTGTGTGTGTGTGTGCCTAAACACAATAGAAAAGAGAAGAGAGAAACAGAGAGTGAGAAATGGCAGCTGAGAAGGACCCTGTCTTGAGTATTCCTAAGTTCGATGGAGACTACGAGTACTGTGAGATGCTGATGGAGAATCTGCTATGATCCAAGGAGTGGTGGCATCTGGTGGAGACTGGATACACAGAACCAGCTAGTGGGGAGATCTTGACTGGGGCTCAGAGGGCACAACTTGCAGACTTGAGACTGAAGGACTTGAAGGTGAAGAATTACCTCTTCCAGGCCATAGACAAAACAACACTGAAGACAATAACCCAGAAGAATACAGCCAAACAACTCTGGGACTCAATGAAGATGAGATTCCAAGGAGATGAGAAGGTGAAGAATGCGCAACTACAGACACTCTGGAGGGAATTCGAGGTGCTCGAAATGAAAAACAGTGAGTCCATTACTGATTATTTCTCAAGGGTAGTGCTAGTTTGCAACAATATGAGCAATCTAGGAGAAGGGATGGAAGATGCCAAGATCGTGGAGAAAATCCTACGCACACTTCCTGAAAGCTGGAACTTCGTGGTATGTTCCATTGAGGAATGAAAGGACATCACGAGTCTCTCGTTGAACCAACTCCGAAGCTCACTTCTGGTCTATGAACGGAAGTTTCGAAAGAAGAAAAGTGTTGAAGAGGAGCATGTTCTGAAGATATCCTCAGAAGAGATGCATGATGGAGGAGCAAGAGGAAGAGGAGGAGGAGCAATCAGAGGAAGAGGAAGAGGTCGTGGAAGACTAGGGTTTAACAAAACTCTGGTGGAATGCTTCAAATGCCACAAGCTAGGGCACTTCCAATATGAATGCCCTAGCTGGGAGAAAAGGGTCAACTATGCAGAACTTGATGAGGAAGAAGAGCTTCTATTAATGGCTCACGTAGAGCTGCATGGCTCTAACATTGAAGACATATGGTTTCTAGACAGTGGCTGTAGCAACCACATGACAGGGAAGAAGAAATGATTCTGTGAAATCGATGAGGAATTTCAACATTCGGTCAGGTTGGGAAACAACACCAGGATGGCTGTGAAAGGCAAGGGCAACATCAAGATGAAAGTGGATGGGCTTGTCCAGGTAATAAGCGATGTTTATTACGTTCTTGAATTAGGTAATAACCTACTCAGTATAGGTCAATTGCAAGAGAAGAAGCTGGCTGTTCTGATTCAAGATGATACCTGCAAGGTATATCATCCTACTAAAGGGCTCATCATTCGAACTCCAATGAGTGCCAATCGTATGTTTGTGCTCATAGCACAAATGATACCCACAGAAGGTTCCACATGCCTGCAAGCAGTCTCAGATGATGTTGCACACCTATGGCATTGCCGATATGGTCACCTCAATTACAAAAGTCTCAGAACCTTAAGCTACAAAAAGATGGTGACCGGTCTACCTCAAGTTGGAGCTTCGAACAAAATTTGCGAGAATTGTTTGGTGGGAAAACAAAAGAGGGAATCATTTCCAAATAAAAGTGTGTGGAGGGCTTCACACAATCTGCAATTGATACATGCTGACATTTGCGGACCAATCACTCCAATCTCTAACACTCAGAAGAGGTACCTTCTTAGCTTCATTGATGATCATAGTAGGAAAATGTGGAGTTACTTAATCACTATGAAGTCAGAAGCCTTTACTATGTTTAAGTATTTCAAAGCATGACGAGGCCAAGAGTTGACCTGTGCAATTTAAAACCCTATCGTGTAGTATTAGTAAGTAGGGTATCGTTCTAGCCGGGGACACTAGGGAATGATTATATCTGCATCAAAACAAGTTAGTAACATTCACAAATATAATATAAACATACAAGTACAATTCTGTCACAACTATACAAGTATAAACATATATACAAAATATTATGGGAGATTTATAGGGTAATTTGAAAAATAAAGAAAACAAACAGAAATATTTACATACATTGGTCAATCAATACTCAAGCACAAGATATAGCAAACACCGATTAGAGAACATATAAGTTTTATGAAAGATCAAGTTATTATGTTTATGTTATCATAGATGCAAATTAATTCCAACTATTTAGACTTCTCATGTAACTTAGAACTTACGACACGCATCATCCTAAGTTTATGTGTCATCCTGTTTAATGCTTACGACCCGCATCACATTAACACAAAATACACTTACCGTTCATGAGTCGTTGGAGACATGATCCTAGGTATGTCGTCACTCATCCTATTAGCATGCAAATCTCTCACCCTACCATCCCTTGGCAACAACTAGAACTGAGAGCCCGACCCGGTGAACTCAACCTAGAATACTGCGGCGCATGAAACGCCCCCCTAATAGCTAACTTGTGATCATTCAAATTACCCTAAGGTTCGATTATATGCTCGGATGAAGATTAATCAATTCAACATCTACTAAACACAAACATACACAACTTAAACTAAATCATAATCCTAACATGCAATCTAAATCGTTACAATTATAAACACAATCACATGAAAATCACAAAGAAAAACAAGTAAACATGTTTATAACGTAAAACCAAAAACCAATACAAACATATATATAAATAACCATCATCCATACAGTAGATACACACATAAACCTTGATTGTATTCATACCTAAACCTACCCTAAGAGTCGGCAAGGATTGAAGAATGGATTGGTGGCGGCAAAGCTATGCAATCGGCAGCAAGGATGCAGTCGGCAGCAAGGGGTTGGCGGCGGCAAGGCTATGGTGTTTCTGTGTAGGGAGGGTTTTTAAGTAGAGTTTGGCTATACTAAGGCTTAGAGCAATTGAAAGACACGAAATTTGATGTACATAGGTCCTATTTATACAGAAAATTTCGAAGAGAAACCCTAGAGAATTCAGGAGCTTTAAGGAGACACCTTCCTTGTTGAGCTTGGTTTCCTCCTTTTATCTTTGGACAAAGATTTCGACTTGGACCATGGATTTCTGATTTCTTGGACTCCTCTACATGTTATTGGATCCATGTAGGCCTTATACACAAGTTCTTGGGCTCATAGGCAGCCGAAATCATGGACAAACTCGGCAAGGACAGACTTTCCCTGTTTGACCGGAAAAACTCCATACTTGGTTGTTTCGGCTGCCATGATGCATTCTTCGAATCTTCTTCTTCAATGCAGCTTCCCATGACTTCATTAAGCTTCTCGTCCTTTGACATGCTTGGGAAGAATTTTGGTGAAGAAACATCCTCCCAAACTCGTGTGAAAACTTAGGCAGAAACTGCCCAGTTTTGCAGCTTGACCTCCGTCCATTGTTTTGATCATAATTCCTTCATCTGAACTCCAAATGCTGTGATTCAAAAAGATCCGTAAACTAGACATCCGTAGCTTTCCAATAATATATGGCTTGTCCTCAGATTCCTCCTGGATATTTAGATATGATTTTCCGAAGTTGATGTAGGATTTCTGTTCGCGGGAGAGATTTCTGCTCGCGAGTAAGTTTTCATTCGCGGGAGAGTTTCATTCGCGAGACTGACCTCCGGCCATTGTTTCTGGCATAACTTCTTCCTTAGAACTCGGATTGCTACGATTCCAAAAGATTTAGAAACTAGACATCCACAGCTTTCCATCCATATATGGCACGTTCCCTGGTTTCTCCTGGATCGTCATAGGGAAATTTTTGAAGTTGAGTTATGGTTTCTGGAAATTCCTGCTCGGATCAAAACCTTATGTTTCGGAGTTTCTTCTTTTTCATGGCTTCTTTTGTTGTCCTCCATGAGTCTAATCTTCATGATTCTTGTTCTCATATGCTCATTTACATGTCATCTACACATTAAACCAAATTCATCAAAAATGACAATGTAAAGGTACGGTGAATCATAAGAGAAATAACCAAGTGTTTGTTCCAAATCGAATTTACAACACTTAAGCACAAATTTCTGTATAAAGACACATATTAACCATTACTCTACAGAAAAACCCTTTTGACTCAATATAAGTAAAAACAACATTACTAAGGAATAAACAAGGTACAAATGAGGGTAAAAACACATTAAAAACATAGCGTAAAACGCACTTATCAAACTACCCCACACTTACCCTTTGCTAGTCCCTTAGCAAACTGACTCTAAAACAAAAACAAAACGAAAACTTCTAATACTTAAACAACTAATACCCTTAAATGATTTGTCTCAGATTCTTTAGCATGCATAACTTTCAAGTTTGAACATTTGAATGAAAAGCATAATTGCAAAAGCTTCATAAACATGTATCATAGCATGAACAAGTAAGATATGAGATCATATAGCACAAACATGTATGATGACCGTTCCACCTCATAATGGCATACTCTTTTCTTTTCACTCATCCATGGTATTCACTCAATCGTATATGCAAGGGAAAAGATGATAAGATAACAAATAACTTGCATATTTCAACTAATAAAAGCTTTTTGTGAATAAAATTTCCTGGAAAAACCTCATATAACAACTATGTGCTATAATGGACCAAAACCATATGCTTGACTCATGAGAAAATCTCCACAAATCAAAGTTAGTTCTCTTAAGAATCATGAATTAATCTCAATAAAAATGGTTGTAATGGGGCTAAGTTTCATAAGGTAGGAATTTTTAGATAAGTGGTGCTATAAGAACTCATCAAGCCTTTAGTAAATCTCGCTCCTCCTCATGTCTTCACTTCAAGAGTCGAATTTCTTCATGTTGGACCCATACGTCATTCTTGACTTCTCCCCATATTGTGAACAGGACAAAGGTCATATAAACACCTTTAGACCTTCAAATAATCACTAACTCCAAATTCACAAAACATTACAACACACCATGAAAGAATTTGTGCCTTGAACTTTTGATCCGAAACTCTTTTATTTTCCGATTTCTTCTTTTTTTTTTCTTTTTTTTTTTTTCAGAATTATTTTCATAATTTTTTTTTTCGGATATACACATTTCAGCACATATACAATACAAAACATTGGTGTTTAACCCCACACTTGCTTTTTATTACCTTGTCCACCCCACACTTGCTCCACAGCATCACGCATTACAGCTCCATCAGAAGTACTTTGCCAAGTCTTGATAACAAGGTAAAGGTTTAGCTATTCTAGGCAAAGGAATTCTGTTTAAAGGTGATGAAATAAAAGGCTCAATGTAAGCTCAAAAGGGTTAACTAAGGAGTCCCGCGACGGGCACAAAATAGGCATAAGTTTTATTTGGCAATGGTGGTGATCCTAATGAGATTTAATTCAATCATATTCAAAATCAAGACATGTTATGATTATAAAGCTTCGAAAATCACATAAGCAAGTTCTAGTAAATTCTAGAGTCCATTAAAAAAAACTATAGCACATAGTCATTGAATATGCAAAGAATAATGAGGTTTTAAAAGATAGTGAAATTTCGAAAAATTTAGAATTTTAATCACTCAAAAAGAAAGTATTTAGGCTCAATTTCTCACATAGGTTTTAATGGAAACAAATTAATCAAACATGCATACTTCATTATCAATCAAGTCTCAAATATTCATACTAATTCACAATATCCATGAAACTCGCAATTTCTTAAGATAAATGTTAAACCGTCAATCATGCATTCAAAGATATAGTTCATCATAGACTTTTAAGGGTATATCCTAAGACTCAAAAACAAATAAAAATATTTAAAACAAAAATTAAAAATTAAAAACAAATTTTGAAACAAAAATAAACAAAAGTTGTTTTTTTTTAAAAAAAAATTACGGAAAATTTAAAAAATTGGAAGAAAATTTCGACAGAAATTGAAAATTTTTTAGAGAAAGTTGAAAAACACACAAATAAAAATATGTTACTATGTAACCTCTACCCCACACTTAGAAAATTACATTGTCCTCAATGTAAAACCAAAATAATGTCATAATTTCCTAAGCATGTGTCTAAGTCACATAATAAACACATAAATAAGTCAACCATAAAAGTGAAGGGATTAGATAAATGCAAACTCTCGTTGATGGCTCCTTCACAGCTACGGTTGAAATGAGTTGCCTCTCATGCAGCGCTTAATGTTTATAGTCTTTCAGCCTAGACTTCTTCTGCCTTTCTGATGGCGTCATTGATGCTGTTGTGACGGTGGCTCGTTCACAAGCTGCTCCTCCACATCATGTGGTTCGAATACGTCAAAGTAAGGTTTAAGGCGATGCCCATTTACCTTAAACTTTTTTCCAGCTAAGCTCTGAATCTCAACTGCACCATACGAAAACACATTAGTAACAACAAATGGACCTTCCCAACGAGAACGAAGTTTACCTGGAAAAAGTTTAAGCCTAGAATTGAACAAGAGAACTTGTTGGCCAATGTCAAAGCTTTTTCCTTTGATCATCTTATCATGATAAGTCTTCGTCTTAGCTTTATAGATCATGGCGGATTCATAAGCATCATTTCGAATTTCTTCAAGCTCACAAATTTGTAATTTCCTATGTAATCCAGCCTTATCTCGGTCCATGTTAAACTTCTTGACTGCCCACCATGCTCTATGCTCCAACTCCACCAGAAGATGGCATGCTTTGCCATACACTAGCCGAAATGGTGAAGTTCCTATCAGCGTCTTGAACGCAGTCCTGTAGGCCCATAGTGCATCATCTAATCGATCACTCCAATCTTTCCTTGTTGGTCCTACAGTCTTCTCCAAAATCTGCTTAATTTCTCTATTGGATGTTTCGGCCATGCCACTTGTTTGAGGATGATATGGCGTTGATATTTTGTGGGTGACTCAATATTTCTTGAGCAAAGCCTCAATAGTTCGATTGCAGAAATGTGATCCACCATCGCTTATCAAAACTCTTGGCGTTCCAAACCTAGCAAAAATGTTAGTTTTGACAAACTCTGCAACAACTTTAGAATCATTAGTCCTGGTGGCTTTTGCTTCCACCCATTTCGACACATAATCAACCTCCAATAAAATATAAAGAAAACCTTTAGATGAAGGAAAAGGACCCATGAAATCAATGCCCCAAACATCAAAAATTTCGACAACTATGATAGGGTTTAAGGGCATTTGATCTCTCTTACATAAATTACCTGTTCTTTGGCAACGATCACATGAAGCACATGTTGTATAAGCGTCTTTGAATAATGTTGGCCAATAGAAACCGGCTTCCAACACCTTTCTAGCTGTTCTTTTCGGTCCAAAGTGTCCTCCACATGCCTCCTTGTGGCAAAAATTCAAGATGGATTGATGCTCTTCTTCTGGCACACAACGTCGAATGACTTGGTCCCCACATTGTCTCCACAAATATGGCGCATCCCATATGTAATGTCGAGCTTCCTTCTTGATTCTCACCTTGACATGGTTCGGCACAGTTGATGGAAAATTCCTTGTCACTATGAAGTTCACCAAATCGGCATACCATGGTTCCTTAACTTCCATTCGAAACAGTTGTTCATCCGGGAACGATTCAGACATAGGAATGGCATCCTCCTCGTGCACAATTCGGCTAAGATGGTCTGCTACAACATTCTCGCATCCTTTCTTATCCTTTATCTCAATATCGAACTCCTGGAGTAGCAAGATCCATCGAATGAGCCTTGGCTTAGCATCCTTCTTTGTCATCAAGTACCTCAAAGCTGTATGATCAGAATAAACAACAACTTTAGAATTCAAAAGATAAGATCGAAATTTTTCTAAAGCAAAAATAACAGCTAAAAGTTCTTTTTCAGTGGTAGTATAATTCAGCTGAGCATCATTGAGTGTCCGTGATGCATAGTAAATGACGCAGGGCCTCTTGTCCTTGCGTTGGCCGAGCACAGCTCCCATGGCATAGTCCGAAGCGTCACACATCAACTCAAATGGCAAATTCCAGTCTGGTGGCGTCATTATTGGCGCAGAAATCAGCAAATTCTTCAATCGCACGAACGCATCCTCGCATTCCCTAGACCATGAAAACGGCACATCTTTTTGCAACAAGGAAGTAAGTGGTTTTGCCACCAAAGAAAAGTCCTTGATGAACCGCCTGTAAAAACCTGCATGGCCAAGAAACGAACGAACCTCTCGCACCGTTGAAGGTGAGGGTAAGTGATGCATAATATCTATCTTGGCTTTATCAATTTCTAATCCTTTAGCAGAAACAATATGACCTAAAACTATACCTTGATTTACCATGAAATGACATTTTTCCCAATTTAGTACAAGGTTAGTTTCAACACACCGGTTTAAAATCTTTTCTAAATTCTCTAAGCATGCATCGAAATCTTTGCCATATACACTAAAATCATCCATAAAAACTTCAATGATATTTTCAATATAATCAGAGAAAATAGAATACATACAACGTTGAAACGTACCTGGAGCGTTGCATAACCCAAAAGGCATACGACGGTAAGCAAACGTACCAAAGGGACATGTAAACGTTGTCTTTTCTTGATCATCCGGATGTATCATGATCTGGTTGTAACCGCTGTAGCCATCTAAGAAGCAGTAGAACTCATGACCGGCTAATCTTTCCAACATCTGGTCCATGAACGGCAAAGGCATGTGATCCTTTCTGGTTGTGGCGTTTAGCCTTCTGTAATCAATACACATGCGATAACCTGTCACCAACCGTTGTGGCACTAGCTCATTCTTCTCATTCTCTACAACAGTCACGCCACTCTTCTTGGGCACAACCTGAACGGGTGAAATCCACTGACTATCCGAAATAGGATAGATTACTCCACAATCTAACAACTTAATCACCTCGTCCTTTACAACTTTCATCATTAGAGGATGCAAACGTCTCTGAGCCTCCCTGGTAGGCTTGGCGCCATCCTCAAGCAGAATTCGATGAACACATTTTGTCGGGCTAATTCCCTTGATGTCTGCCAAAGTCCAGCCAATGGCAGCTGTGTTCCTTTGCAAAACTGCAACTAGCTTGTCTTCTTGTTGCTTTGTCAACGTTGATGACACAATAACCGGTAGAGTGTCATCTTTTCCAAGAAAAATGTACTTCAAATGTGGGGGTAGAGCTTTGAGCTCTAACTTAGGGGCCTGTTTCACAGATGGTAACAACTTATTAGTAGAAATTGGAATTGACAAAAGAGAATACCTTTCATAGATTGGTTGTGACTCAAGCCCCTTCACAACTTCAAGTATGGATGGCTCCAAATCATTCAAAGCCTCCTCATCCCGTTCTCCAAATTTTTCAAAACCGACCCCTCGCTCGATGGCTAATTGCTATGCTTGATGGGTGGTCATTGCACACGGTGCAACACCACCATACCTCCATTCACTGCCGAATTCTTCCTCATAAGTTTCGGCATTGTCGCTTTCTCCATTGTTGAGTTTGGCACTAGGGTGCTTCATGGCGTCGAAAATGTTGAATTTAATCACCTCACCATCGAACTCCATTGTCAAGTTTCCTCCAGCAACATCGATGTTTGTTCTTGCTGTTCGCATGAAGGGCCTTCCCAACAACAACTGTGTCGAATTTGAAGATGACTCCTCCATTTCTAGCACATAAAAGTCAGCAGGAAATATTAGTTGATTAACCTGCACAAGAACATCTTCAACATACCCCTCGGGGTACTTGTTAGAATGATCCGCCAATTGGATCACAACATTATTAGTTTTAAGAGATCCTAGATCTAGAGACTTATAAAGGTTTAGTGACATAACATTAATTGAAGCTCCTAGATCTAGCATGACATTCTCAAAACGAGTAAAACCAATAACACAAGGGATAGAAAAACTCCCTGGATCCTTCATTTTTGGCGGCATCTTTTGTTGAATAACGGCAGAGACCGTCTCACTCATCTTGACAACTTGTGTCTCCCTTGTGTGTCTCCTTGATGTGCAAAGCTCCTTCAAGAACTTAGCATACTTAGGTATTTGTCGGATGCATTCCAACAAGGGTAGATTGACATTCACTTTTCGAAAGACATCCAACACTTCTTCGTCGGATTTATACTTTTTGCTCTGAGTGAACCTAGAAGGAAAAGGTAGAGAAGAAGATTGATTAGTATTAACTAAATCACTAGAGTTCGAAATCATACCTTCCTTCGTTGAAGTTGCCGGATCTTTTTCAAGATCTCTCTTTTTCATTGCTTCCAAGTCTGCCTTGCTTGGCTCAGCTTTTTTATTTCGCACGGTTTTTCCTTGATCTTGTCCATGTGTTTCGGCATTGGCATTATGCTCGGCATTCATCCCATGATCGGCATTCATAGGCTCGGCATCATTCATGTGTAGCTTGGCATCTTTTTCTTCATCACTCATGTCCAACACTCCAAGTCCTTTTGTGGTTTTAGGCTTTATAGGTGGCGCCAACAAGGTTTTCCCACTTCTTGTAACAACAACTTGTGCTTGCTCGTTCTTGGGATTCTTGATGACACCTCCTGGCAACCTCCCTTGTTCATTGAATTTCCCCATGAAGTCCACAACTTGCCCCATTTGATTCTTTGATTCCATAATGTCTTTCGACATCAAAGCAATGTCCTTGGTGTTGGTTTGAGTTGTGGCCAACAAAGATTGTGTCGAAGTGGCAATGTTCTTGAAGATTTCATCATAATTTTGCTGCCCACTTGGCTGTCCTCCTTGTTGGTAGGGTTGGTATGGCCTTGGCATGAAATTGCCTTGAGGCCGTGCCATGTAAGTACTTGGTTGCTGCCCTTGTACATTTGGTTGTGGATTCAGCACGTTACTATTGTTGTTCCAACGAAAGTTCGGATCGTTAGCCCTTGGATTGAAATTCTGAAAACGTGTTTGAGCCCCTTGACCTTGGAAGTTGCCAAATTGGCCTCCATACCCTACGACATTGAGTTCTTCAAATTCGCTTCCAGCTTGATTGCATTGTTCAGAAGCATGTCCTTCCATGCTACAGACACCACAGACTTGCATTCCTCTATTCTTGGACAAATTCGACACCATGAGTGTCAACTTGCTCAAATCTTCCTTAAGCTCAATTATGGCACTGGATTCTCCATGAGTGCTTGCCTCATTCACACGCCTTGTGGAAATCGAACCAAATTGTTGATTGTTAGTGGCACGCATTTCCAACAAGTTGCTTGCTTCCTCTCTGCTCTTCTCCATCAATGATCCTCCAGCTGCTGAATCAAGGAATTGCCTCTCCATTGGGCGTAGTCCCTCATAGAAGTATTGAAGCAAGAGTCCCTCACGTATCCCATGATTTGGACACGAAGCAACCAATGACTTATACCTTTCATAATACACATCAAAGGCTTCATCCACATCCTGCTTGATAGAAGTTATCTCCTTTCTGATTTGCGTCACCCTTGACGATGGAAAGTACTTGAGGAGAAACTCATTGATCATTGTCGCCCATGATGTAATTCTACCAGCTGGCACTGCAAAGAACCATCCCCTAGCTCTGTCTTCAAGTGAAAATGGAAATGCTTTCATTTTGACCAGTTGCAAATCAGCTCCTCTAGGGCACATGGTGTTACAACAAAATTCAAACTGTTGCAAGTGTCGGTTAGGATCTTCTCCACTAAGTCCATGGAACTTGGGTAGTTGGTGGAAGAATCCACCTCTCATCTCAAAATCTGTTGTTTTCCCATCCACAGGATCCGGATAGGTAATGTTAATTGGTCTGATGACCCCATTAGCTCCATTAACTTGTCCGTTCTCTTCTCTTAATGATGGCATCCTGACGTTTGGCACTTGAGGAATGTTACAAAATTCGGCAAATCCTCTTGGTGAAGTCTCACACGGTGATGTGATGATGGATGGCGATGTAGGTGTTGAGTCAGGTGAATGTGGTTCTGACTTTGTGTGAATGACTAAGGCTGAAGATGTTGGTTCTACACGCCTCAATCTGTTTTGGTTATCTCTTCTCCACGCTTCAGATCCGGACATTCATGGACTCCTACAAAAACCAATTGGCACATTTGACCAAAGATCAAGTTAGCATCGTCATAATTAAGAACGAAAAACAAAACAAAACTTAACTAAGAAATATGAATAGGTTCGGTAACTAAGATGAAAGTAACATAACTTTACTAACACAAACACACACGGCATAGCAGAAACACACATGACATATAAACTAACCATGGCATCACACAAAAGAGCTCGGCAAACACATACATAGTAAACATATAGACAAAAATCATGACAAAAACATAATGTGATGACGTCTCACCCTAAAATGTTTCTACTTAATTTTATTAAACTTTAACTTTCAAGGTACGTGGAGCAGGGAAGACCACTGTGCAATGGACTGATACAGCCCAAGGTAGTGTTATGCTTCGTCCGATATACCTCAAACATTAAAGTCAAATTAATTTGAAGTTCATGGCGTCATACATGTCTAAGTAAATTCTAGTGTTTAAAGTGTGGTGATGCTTCGGCCCAAGCATTTGGCTAGTTCGAGCGGATTCCGTGGTTTCAGAAGGCAAGTGTCAATGTCACGGGGGGCGAACCCCCTACAAGAACCAGGCAGGACTCGTTTGTGATCAAGGAGGCGGACCCCTATCGACCCCTTCACCGAGAAGAGTGGTCAGTCATGATCTTGAGATCCAATTGAACAAACCTGAATTCCATATCTATGACAGAACGGCCCCTTACTCAGCTAGGAACAAACTCGGGTCACTAGACCACTCGACAAGTGTTAATCAAAGCCGCCCTCAACCTCATGAAATCCGCAAATAACATGAAGGGTTTAGGCTAAGATTAACAAATGCGGCTTCTCCCTACATGTTACACTTTAAAAACCACAATAAACTCCAAACACATATGAAACAATAAACCTCCTAAATATTTACTAAGTTACAATAGTTATAACAAACACATATGGCACAAAAATATACAAATAAAATACATACAAGTTCGGCACATACACAAATATACAATGTACAAATTGGCTATACACAATAAGCATCTGAAACATATGTGTTTTGGCACACACACATGCTTCGGCACCTACAAAAGAAAACAAAGTTAATTCACAAACATATACATATACAAAACAAAAATCCTTTTTAGCGTCCCCGGCAACGGCGCCAAAAATTGACCTGTCATGGCATGACCTGTGCAATTTAAAACCCTATCGTGTAGTATTAGTAAGTAGGGTATCGTTCTAGCCGGGGACACTAGGGAAGGATTATATCTGCATCAAAACAAGTTAGTAACATTCACAAATATAATATAAACATACAAGTACAATTCTGTCACAACTATACAAGTATAAACATATATACAAAATATTATGGGAGATTTATAGGGTGATTTGAAATATAAAGAAAACAAACAGAAATATTTACATACATTGGTCAATCAATACTCAAGCACAAGATATAGCAAACACCGATTAGAGAACATATAAGTTTTATGAAAGATCAAGTTATTATGTTTATGTTATCATAGATGCAAATTAATTCCAACTATTTAGACTTCTCATGTAACTTAGAACTTACGACACGCATCATCCTAAGTTTATGTGTCATCCTGTTTAATGCTTACGACCCGCATCACATTAACACAAAATACACTTACCGTTCATGAGTCGTTGGAGACATGATCCTAGGTATGTCGTCACTCATCCTATTAGCATGCAAATCTCTCACCCTACCATCCCTTGGCAACAACTAGAACTGAGAGCCCGACCCGGTGAACTCAACCTAGAATACTGCGGCGCATGAAACGCCCCCCTAATAGCTAACTTGTGATCATTCAAATTACCCTAAGGTTCGATTATATGCTCGGGTGAAGATTAATCAATTCAACATCTACTAAACACAAACATACACAACTTAAACTAAATCATAATCCTAACATGCAATCTAAATCGTTACAATTATAAACACAATCACATGAAAATCACAAAGAAAAACAAGTAAACATGTTTATAACGTAAAACCAAAAACCAATACAAACATATATATAAATAACCATCATCCATACAGTAGATACACACATAAACCTTGATTGTATTCATACCTAAACCTACCCTAAGAGTCGGCAAGGATTGAAGAATGGATTGGTGGCGGCAAAGCTATGCAATCGGCAGCAAGGATGCAGTCGGCAGCAAGGGGTTGGCGGCGGCAAGGCTATGGTGTTTCTGTGTAGGGAGGGTTTTTAAGTAGAGTTTGGCTATACTAAGGCTTAGAGCAATTGAAAGACACGAAATTTGATGTACATAGGTCTTATTTATATAGAAAATTTCGAAGAGAAACCCTAGAGAATTCAGGAGCTTCAAGGAGACACCTTCCTTGTTGAGCTTGGTTTCCTCCTTTTATCTTTGGACAAAGATTTCGACTTGGACCTTAGATTTCTGATTTCTTGGACTCCTCTATATGTTATTGGATCCATGTAGTCCTTATACATAAGTTCTTGGGCTCATAGGCAGCCGAAATCATGGACAAACTCGGCAAGGACAGACTTTCCCGGTTTGACCGGAAAAACTCCATACTTGGTTGTTTCGGCTGCCATGATGCATTCTTCGAATCTTCTTCTTCAATGCAGCTTCCCATGACTTCATTAAGCTTCTCTTAAGTCCTTTGACATGCTTGGGAAGAATTTTGGTGAAGAAACTGTTTGGTTTAGAATTTGCAGTCCTTCAAACAACCGGCTTGTAATTTTGTGCTAGGCGTGCCAGTACCTTTGGGTCAGGTACAACCTTGAAGTTGGATGCTGCTCGCGTCCCTCTTCTGACTTCTTCTCACAGCGACCGTGACAGACGCCGATCTTCTTCCTCTGTGCTGGGTTCTCTCTTTAGACCTACAAGGGAAAAGTCCCTCTTGGATTTTTCTCCAACCTTTGCGGGTGGCCGAATCTTACTTAGAATGCAACGAAACTAAGCAGCGGGTATCAAGATATGCAGGATATGGACTGGCGAACGGATTCTCCAGAACTGGTTGCGTGAGTAAAACTGCTCAACGGATTGAACAGGGGAGTAGTAAGATTTCAACAGATTGAAACCTGTCAGACTTAACGGATTAAGTCCCTTATGCAGCTTGACGGATCAGGCTACGGTTGCTGACGGATCAGGCTTGGTTGCTCCGGAGAGGCTTGAAGACTTTCGCGTGGCGAAGTTGTTGTCTGTTTGTTGATAGATGTCGTTGTTCTTTTCTCTTGCATCTTAACCCCTTTATATAGTGAATACTAGGGCAGATTTTTACTTGTGAATCAAGGCACGGCATCGTACTGTTAAAGCAAAGAATCCTTCTTGTGAGGCAATCCAAACTCTTCAAGCCCAATCCTCTAAGCCCAACACTCTTCTGTTGGTAACTTAACCTCCTGCGACCACGTGCTTCATCTCTTATAATACTCTCGCGAACGCTTTTCCTCCCGCGAACGTATTTCATTAATACACAACCCCTTCCGCGAGCGCGTTTCCTTCGTCAAGCAAACTATCTCCCTTTGCGAATGTATTTCGTTACTGTGCTCCTCACGAGCGTATTTGACTCTCTAAGCGTCCTCTGACCTTCTTGACCGCAGGCATCGGTCCACTTGCTTTTGTTTAAATGGGCTTTTTACTTTTGGATCTAACATTGCCCCCCAGCTCTTGAGATTAAGCCCGCATGCGAAAATCGAAAAGAGTTATACCCAGGCATCGATTTGTGGACAAAAGCAAACGTCTTTTTATTGTCAAACTCCTCAGAACACTCAACCATCATTTCCCTCTGCAACTCTTTTCAAACTTCCCTGAAACCAACCGCCGCCGCTTCTGCTTTCCTCCACTGCTTCCAAATCAATGGCACCCAAACATACTTTCTCTGCTGTGAAAACCTCACCCAGAACCCCCTCTGAGCGCGAAGCTAGAGACTTCGTCCAAGCCATGGCTGATTTCCGACCTGCTCTAAGACCAAAATGCTCTTGGTTGAAAGTTAAGCCTGACAATTCCTGCGACCTGGGTCCTTGGGTCGATCTCTTCCCCAGCCAATTTCAACCACCTTATCGTCAACATGCATCCCGAATTCCTCCTTTAGTTTTTCGCGAGGAAGAAGCCTCCTTTGTCGACTGGCAGAAATCAGACGCCCAAACCAGATTTGGGCAATGGCCAAACACCAATGATGCCGAAATCCAATGGTACCAACAGCGCCGCAATAGAGACCTTGAACGATGGCAGGCCGTTGGAATTGCCGTTCCCATCGACCTCTGTTTCTCCCTGAAGTCTGGCTGCAACAGAGCTCCCCTGGCAGCAGCAATTTGTTTCTGGGACACTTCTTCAAACACCTTCCATCTCTCCGCAGGCCCGATGGGTATCACTTTATTGGATGTGTACACGATTACTGGGCTTCCTTTCTCCAACGCACCGAGCCCTCTTAATGACCTTGCGTTGGAACATCAAATCCCTTCTGATCAGCCTCGCCCCAACTCATACACCGCGTGGGTCAGTCACTATGGGAGTACTGATGATGATTTAAGTGGCCTAGCATTCCTGGAATTCTGGCTACTCAAATATGTCGAATGCAGCGCCACCAACAAACCCACCTTCGCCTGGGCCAGAACTGCTGAGCTGCTTTACAATGGTATCCCTCTTAACCTCTTAGAGCTAGCCACTGGATTGTTATACAGGGCGTTACACTTCCTATCCTTAGAACCCTTCAAACACAGATCTGTTAGCGGTCCTCTTTGGATTTTAGACTTGTGGCTTCAAACCTATTTTCCTATTTTCCGTTCTTCTTCTATCACCAGCTTTCTGAAAGATAAGGTCTTAGGCCAAACCATCGTGTCTGCCTCACATCCTCTAGCCATTAGTTATTCGCGTTGTTTCCACCACCTGTACAGTATGGAAAACCTGCCTTCAGATTCTATTACCCTTGTCTGTAGACGGACATACCCTTCACTTGTAAATGAAGGCTTTATTTTTAGTAACCGTCACAACGTCCTGCAGCTCTTTTTCTTTCTACGCTTCCTCTCCAGTCGCGACCTCAAACTGCCAGGCAGAGCTGGAGTAGAAATCTATGCACCCAATTTCTTCGCCAGGCAATTTTGAATGTGCCAAAGCATTCCATATCCCCCATTGGCTAGCCGCAACTATTTTACCTCGTGGCGAGAAACCTACAATGTTGGAACCGATCCTGAATCCATTTCCTCCCGCTTCAAGGACATCATACAGCCTGTAAACACCTATCCCCTTGGTGGAGTACGTCTGAGCTTTGCTGCTAACGATGAGTTCACTAGGTGGTGGACTTCAATCAACGAGGGTAGATGGAACCCAGATCACCCGTCTGTGTTCAGAAAGATCTTCCAGCCCTATCAAAAACATTTCCACCATGCTGAACCTTCCTCGGTTTCTGAGGCGCGAACAGAAGTGCTCCCTGCCCCCCAGGTATTTCAAAACTCCTCAACTACAATGATCAACTCCCTGATCTATATACCTTTTCTGACCACCTTCTTCCCTTGCAGCGTCCCCAAAGAACCAAGAAGCGTGCGAACAAGATTGGAGTTCGCCCTCTCAAAAGGTTCAAACCAAGTCTCCCTACAGAAGAGACCGTTTCTCAACCCCAGGTATGGGTTCATTTAATTTGAAAACTCGTATGCTTATGTAGCCAAGTCAACTAATCATATAATTGCCTTATAGGTGGATCAGCCTATGCAGTCTAGTCTTGAAGCCGCGCGATCCCCCGAAGAATGCAGCCAAAATCCTGCTGTCTCTGGTGCTCCTAACCTAACCGTTCTGGCTGAAGCAACCTCTGCCGTGGCCCAAGAGGCAGCTCCAAAGGTATTTGTTTCGACGATCCATTCAATTGGAAATTTCTTGAAAACTTGAACTCAATTATGCTTTTGACGTTTCAGGAACCAATTCCTGTATGTGAAGTTAGTTCCTCCTCCGAGTCAGTTGCTTCTCCGGTCCTGGATACTATGATGGGAGAAATCTTTAGTTGAAGTGCTAAGCTCGTTCCTCTCCAAACTGTTGCTGCGAACGAGCCAAACCCCCGCGAGACGATTTCCCATTCGCCGCAGAGAATAGTGGCTGATATTCCCGCGAGCAACATTCTTCCCGCGAGTGCGGTCTCTCTCGCGAGCGAAACTGCTGCCGCGAATGACAATCGCGCGAATGATATTGCTCAACCAGTGCTTCAACCGGTAATCCCAATTGAAACTAACTCACAGGTAAACCTATTCTTTACTCTACAGCTTTTGCTTGTATCTTTACAAACACTAACTGTTTCTTTACTTGCCAGATTCCGGAGAATTTCTCAGTTACCTTTTCTCCTGATCATGCTATGCCTTCCATCATTGAGCAAGTTCAACAGATGCTGGCTCCTCTCCAGGCAGACTGCTCAACTTTGGACGCTAAAGAATTCCTTCGAAGCCTGGAGCACAAGGATCTTCTCCACCCAAACACCAGAAGCCAAGTTGAAGATGCAATTCGTATCCTGAGAGTTCAAGCTGACGAAAGGCTTTTGAAGAAATTGCGGCGTCTATGGGAATTCACATCCAACGCTGCATCCCTGTCTGAGCGTGCCAAAGTAATTCGATTGGAGGCCTTTCAACATCGTCAGCAGATTGAGGAACTCCGAGCTGAACGGGCTGCCAAGGCTACTAATCTCACTGTACTTATGCATAACGCTACTCATTTGCTTCCTGACCGAATTGTTGAACTTAAACGACAAAACTTAGGAGTCCTGGAACAAGAAAAAAGTTCCTACCAAACCCTCCAACAGGCGATTGACATAGTGGAAGACAAGGTCGAAGACTCCCTGATCAATGAAGAAAATGTCCAAAGAGCCCTTGACGCTGCCTTAGCTAATATTAGACACATCAGCAAATTTATTTGACTATCCACCTGTATCAACTCTGTTTGCGAACATTATTTTGAATGCAAAGAGTTCCCATGATTAATTCCATATCTTTGATCTTCTCGAAAACTGTTCCACGCTTTAACTACAACGTTGCACCATTAACTTGCGCATTTACCGCATTCAACTAACACAGCACACGTGATAAATGCCTAGCCAATGAATGAACAGCAAACCATCCAGTTCCCTTCGGTGAAAACCTAGCGTTTCGCCTATAAATAGTGATTAACTCTTTTCATCACCTTCAGCAACCAAGAACATGTATTCTCCTTTCAGTCTCAAAGCAGTTCCTCCAGACCTCTTTCTTCAATCTTCCCATCCTTTAGGCTTCACAACCAAACCTCAAATCCTGGGTAGGCTTCACAACCTAACCTCAGGTATAAGATCTGATGCGCCTAGCCCAGAAGTCGCTTCAAAGTGCACCACTGGAACCAAATTCCACTTGGTGAGGGGATTGACTTCAGGTATTGGACCGAAGAAGGCTTCTGTGCCGACAGGATTCCTCCGTCGAGCCTCTTCCGCGCCAGGTCTGATCAAGTTGCTTCTACTCCACCACTGTCGGCTCACTTTCAGCATGTTGGCCGCGCAAGGTGGAGGATGAAACGAAAACTGTAAAAGTTTGAAGAGAGACTTTATGAAAGGAATTGTAATAGATTTTTCTTCAAACAGCTCTGTTCTTGTTCAACACTGTATTTGTTGCAATCAGTTCTTGTTCAACACTGTATTCGTTGAAATGTATATATGAATCAATAAACACAAATTGTTTATATTCAATGTGTAAACCACAGGTGTTGGTTCAAAATAAATCAGGGCTTGAAAAACACAACTTGTTTCCAAAAATATTGAAAAATTTGAAAAAAAGTAAAAAAACCACATTAATTGGTTTCTGTATAACTATGGTGCCCCCCAGTTTTATCAGGTGCACAAAAAGCCACAACCTCAAACAGGTTGAGCGTTGAGCAACCTGAATGAAACTGACAAGACCCCGGTTCTGCGAACGAAACCCTAAGGTTCAAAACTCTGCCCCCCTTGCAGGGAAACAGGCTGTTCTGTGGTCTGTGGCGGCAAAGGATCGTCAGAAGCCCAAACACTTGGAAAATACTGTTTCAGATGCCTCCCATTAATAGGGTTATTATGGACTTCTCCATCCAAATCTCGCAAATAGTAAGCACCTTTACCCACGATCTGGTCAATCACAAAAGGCCCCTGCCACGTAGGAGACCACTTACCCCTGCCGCGAACATGTTCGCCAAAGGGAAGTACTGCTTTCCAAACTAAGTCGCCAACTCCAAAACTTCTGCCACGTGTCCTGGCATCATATGCGCGAGCAACTCGTTGCTTCTCAACCATTATATGATCTAAGGCTTCCAAACGAGTAGTATCCAGCTGTTCATGCTCTTGAAACATGGCTTGAATATAATCCTCCCCTACTAACTGATGTTGCTCGCGAACCCTTAAAGAATTGACACTTATCTCCATAGGTAAAACTGCATCATGTCCAAACATCAGGGCATAGGGTGTGGTTCCTGTAGGTGACCGCTTAGATGTTCGATACGCCCACAGAGTATGATCAAGCTCGTTATGCCAATCTCTAGGATTATCAATCAACATCTTTCGCAAGATATTGATTATGACTTTGTTGCTAGCCTCAGCTTGTCCATTCGCCTGAGCATAATATGGTGTGGAATGTAGAAACTTAATCCCATAGTCCGCGATGAAGTCTTCAGTTTCCTTTGCTAGAAATGCTGCCCCCCTGTCTGCTACCAAACACTCTGGAATGCCATACCTGCTAATGATATTGCTGAAGATGAAGCTGCAAACTGTACGAGCAGATGCATCCTTTAAGGGTACGGCCTCCACCCACTTTGTGAAATAATCTGTTGCCAACAAGATAAACTTATGCTGTTGAGACGAAGCTGGATGAATAATTCCTATGAAATCCAACGCCCATCCTCTTGCTGGCCATGGTTTAATAATGGGTTGTATGGGCACATCTGGAACATGCTGCACTGGTCCATGCGCTTGACACTCCTGACATCCTTGAGCAAATGTAATGCAGTCTTTTAAGATCGAAGGCCAAAAGTAACCGTAACGACGGATCAGCCACCTCATCTTTGGTCCAGCCTGGTGTGAACCACAAACTCCTAAATGCACCTCCCTCATCACTCGCTTGGCTTCTTTTCCAAAGATACACCTAAGATCAACTCCATCCTCCCCTCTGCGTAGGAGTTCGCCACCTCGTAATACATAGTTAGTGGCAAAGTATCTGACTTGTCTATCCACTGGAGTAGATGGATTATCCAAGTAGTTAATGAGTGGCTGACGCCAATCTGTATCGATAGCTTCGACTGTAGCAACATACCATTCATCCGCGTCTACCCTCCGAGCCATGAAAGAAGGTAACGTTCTCCTTTCAACTTTCAAAATCCGCTCGCGACTCCATCAGTCAAAGTTATGCCAGTGGCAATTTGTGCCAACTCATTCGCCGCAAAGTTGTGTGCCCTAGGGATATAATCTAAAGTGATATCACTGAACTGCTCCAGCAGCTCTGTAGCCCTTTCCCAAAATGGAACCAAAGTAAAGGTTGTACACTTGTATAATCCCTTAAGCTGGTTAATCACCAACAAAGAGTTGCCGAACACACTTACCACTGTTGCCCCCATTGCGAGCAACATTTCCAATCCGATTATGAGTGCTTCATATTCAGCCTGATTGTTGGTATATTTCCACTCTAGTTGAAAAGAATAAGCATGACGAATCCCCAAAGGACTTACCAAAGATATCCCAGCGCCAGACAAAATTTCAGTGCTGCTTCCATCAAAATACAACTCCCAAGGCTGCATTAGAATGGCCACCACGTCTAATTCTCTGTACTGTAAATCTTGTTCCACTGGATGGTGAAGCAAAAAATCTGAAACCGCCTGTCCGGTTTGTGCCTTCAGAGGTGTATATTGTAGTGAGAACTCAGACAAGGCTAACACCCATTTGCCAATACGACCCCTGAGAATAGGTCTGGTCAGCATGTACTTTACCAAGTCTGTCTGTGCCACCACTATTGTTGTGAAAGATAACATATAATGACGTAACTTGCAACCAGCAAAATACAAAACGAGGTACAACCGTTCCATGTCACTATATCTGGTTTCTGCATCGATTAATGTCCTACTAAGGTAATATACAGCATGCTCAACCATCTTATCGTTATCTTGGCGTTCATCTTGCGCTAAGAGCGCAGCAATGGATGTTTCACAGGCTGAGATGTAGAGCTTCAAAGGGTGACCAGGCCGCGGAGGCATCAGAACTGGCGGTGAAGTTAGATATTGTTTTATCCTGTCAAACGCTTCCTGATGACTCGCTTCCCAACGAAATTCCGTATCTGCCCTCAACTTTAACAGTGATGTAAAGGGTTGAATTTTTCCTGCCGAGTTCGAGATGAATCTGCGCAAGAAGTTAATCTTACCCAATAACTGCTGTAATTCCTGTTAGCTGGAGCTGGAGCTTCTATTACCGACTTGACTTTGTCTGCTGGAATCTCGATGCCACGCTGATGAACCACAAACCCCAGGAAATCGCCTGACTGAACCCCAAAGACACATTTAGCTGGGTTCATCTTGAGTTTATGTTTTCGCATCCTTATGAAGACCTTTCGTAGATCCTCTATGTGGTCTGCCTTAATCTTGGACTTTACCACCACATCGTCAATATAAACCTCTAATATCTTCCCCAATATGTCATGGAAGATAAGGTTCATCGCCCTTTGATATGTGGCACCAGCATTCTTAAGCCCAAAAGGCATGACTTGATACTCGAATGCTCCTGTAAAGCCTGGACATCTAAAGGCCGTCTTGTGCTTGTCTTCTTCCTCCACAGGAATTTGGTGATATCCTGCCGTTCCATCCATGAATGACAACAACTCATGCCCTGCTACTGCATCAACTAACATGTCTGCCATTGGTATAGGATACACGTCCTTAGGTGTGGCTGTGTTTAAGTTTATATAATCCACGCACACCCTCATCTTACCATTCTTCTTTCTGACCGGCACTATGTTAAATAACCATTTGGCATACTTGGCAGGTCGAATAATTCCAGACTTGAGCATTTTTTCCACCTCTTCTTTTACCGAAGCCGCTGTATCGGCATGCATTCGCCTAGGTTCTTGCCTGACTGGCCTATAACCGTCCATGATTGGTAGTTTGTGACAAACTAACTTTGGTGCTAATCCAGGCATGTCTTCGTATTTCTCTGCGAAGCAATCCTTGTACTCGTGAAGAAGCTCAATGAGCTTCTGCTTTCGCTCAGGTTCCAAATACATACTTATGCCAACCTCCATTGGTTCCTCTGGGGTCCCTAGGTTGACTTTTTCTACTGGATCTTTGACCTTAGGTGGAGTATCATCCAAGGCTACCGGAGCTGCTTGGATAATCTCCTCCTCCTCTTTGTCATATTCCAAAACATCGTCATTAACGCATTCAACTGCTGCCACCTGTTGGTAAGCCTCTTGCTCCTGCCTAAAAATAGATAATCTCTGGTGCAGGGAAGCGTAGGCTTCCAACTCCTCTTTGCTGAGTTGTGGCTTCATTGATTGTTTTGGGGTAAAATCATGGAGATTGGTCTACTGGCGTCTGCTTGAAGCTGCACCAATCCCCATTGTGTAAGCTCAGTGGAGGTCACCCCATATGGATGTCCTTTCTTTGTAACACCACTGATTTTCAAAGGCCTCATATCCTCACTGTAATAGCTTGCCTCAACAAAGCAAGCTGCTACTGAAAATGGCCTAGGGTCAGCTTTGATTACTTCGGACTCGTCGGTCTCTGGGTTCCAGATGGCAAGCTCTTGATGGAGAGAAGATGGAACACAACCGGCTTGGTGAAGTCAATCTCTACCCAGGATCATAGTATAAGGAGCTGTGCACTCAGCCACAAAGAAAGTCTGATACATCTCTGATGGACCAACCTTAATTTTCAGTATCACCACTCCGAGTGTCTGAGCTATGTTTCCGGCAAAGCTCTTTACCTTCATCTTGCTTTCTAGAATCTTCTCCTTCGGAATCTGAAGGTAATTCATGGTCTGTACGGTAAGGACACTTACAGCAGCTCCTGTATCCACCAATATCTTACTGACCCTTTTGTCCATCATGTCAGCAGACACGTACAATGGCCGCAAATGTTGCCTCATGGCGAATGTGGGCTTGGAGAAAAAAACATATTTCTTCCTCAACTCAGGGTCCATGTCTTCTTTATCTTCCTTCGCAGCAAGCTCTTCTCTGCGAACAGGTGACTCCGCTCCAGCCTCACCTTCTGACATGTTGAGAAAAACTTCAGACGAAATCGGCTCATCCAATGCGTACATAGAAGGTAAGACATACACCATATTGCAATAAGTGTTTGCCTCTGGGGCTGTTATCGCGGCTTCAGTTGTTACGTAAACCTGAGCAGATTCAGGCTGGTCTATGATCATCCCACCCTGCTCGTCTTCTACGTAAAGCATGCTGCATGACAAACCTTCATCCATGCCCCTGGTTTCTTCTTCGTCTTCCTCCATATCGTCTTCTGTAACGCGAGGTGTACCAACTTCTGATTCTTCTTCTGCACGGGCAAACGCTTCAGCCATCTGCTTTACCAAAGAAACCTCTGGAGCAGGTTTCTGCTGCTCAACCTCAGTTATAGGTTCAGCCTTATTTGTTTCTCGAGACCCCTGCTCTTGACGCTGAACTGCCTTTGGTCTCCATTCAAACTTCGTTTTCGACGTCTCCCTCTTGTCATCGTTCTTAAGACCCTCTGAGATCCTAACCTTTTTTTCTGGAGACGCCTCAGGTATCTCATTGGAGGTGAAAGTAGATGCTTTACCTACCACCTTTTGGCCTACTCGCGACCAAACTGATCCCCGCGTGTGTTGACTTTTGTCAATGCCGACCCTTGAGAATACAGACTTTCGCCCGCCGCTATTTTCCTCTCGCGAGACTCTCTTCTGTCCGCTATGCTCTGTGGCAGCAGTCTCGGGAATATCGCGAACGTTCCTGACTGGGCAATAAGGTCTTGCTGACAATAATTCCAGTTTTCGCCTTAACTGTTCTGGAGTCTCTCTGATTTGGTCTGGGCTAACCAGACCTTTATCCAAAGCTTCCAAAAGCCTCTTGGTCTTACCATACCTTCGCTGCACATTCCTAGTCTGAGTAGGCGTAGCTTCTACCACCTTTCCTCTTTCTCTGACCATCCAGACGTTGTCCTTGAGTACGTTCCTGGAAGCTGGCGGTATGTAAGGCTTGATCACTACGTCCTGCGGGTAGACCACTGGCTTCTTCTCCTCCATTCTCGCCTGGCGCAAACGAAGGTAGAGGTTAGAATCCCTCTGACTAGGACTTGCTGATCTTCTCACCTGCTTTGGACTGTATGGCTGATATGCTTCGGGGGGTGTAGTAACAGCACTCCCCTGCTCCTGTTGTGGCTCTTTAGCAATGTCACATTCAGTTTTGCACCTAGCACACAAAATGACTGCTGATGCGCCTGCTCTTGATTCTTTCCGCTGGACCACTTCTGTTTCTCCATCTACAGTACTCAGGTCAAGCGTCAGTTTTCTGCTACCCCGAACCAAATCAACTACAGCCACATCCGCTACTGCTGGATCACAAAAAGTGATTGGCCCCTCATTGACCCACTGTTGTATCTGATCTTTGAGCTGCATGCACTGAGAAGTTTTGTGAGTCCACAAGTTATGAAATTTACAATAGGTCTTACCAGCTATTGCTTCTTCTGGGGGGTAGACTCCCCATGGGATGGCCACCTCGTTGGCCATGATCAGCTTGTTCAAGATAACATGAGCCCTACTAGCATCATAGGTGTATTCTTTGAACTTTGGCCTTGCTGGCAGTGGTTTCTCCTTCTTCCCCTCATACGGCACTAAGTCAACCATATTGATTGTGGGAAAAGGATCGATGTCAACCCAGGCTGCAGTCTTTTCTTCATTCGCTCCCAGTTTTCCTTCGTTAATCCACGTCTGGATAGTGTCTTTCAAGCGAATGCACTCTGATGTATTATGCTTCCAAAGATTATGAAACCTGCAGTACTTCTTTCCCTTGAGCTGCTCCTGGGTAGGGGGAGGTCCAAAGTCATTCCTCACTTTCCCCAACACTGTTAAATCCTCCAGAATTTCCGGGGCCTTGTGTGCATTATACGTATAAGATTCGTACTCAGGTTTTGCAAACGCGGCGAACGAAATCTTTACTGGCTCCTTAGACATTTTTAATACCTGGGACTTGATGGGCTGTCTGCCTGCTAACTCCACCGCTGCGACTTCTTCTTCATACCCCATCATGTATGGATCTGCATAGGGCATAGCTTGTGGAGCCGAGTAGTAAGGATCCATGTGGGAATATATTGCCCCCACTGTCTTATGCCTTGCTGGAGGCATTCTGGGCCTCAGCGTTCCTGGGATAAGGGCCAAATTGTTCCTGGAATTGTTGGCTTCCTCGTCTAGCTCATTCAGGAAGTACTGGTAACTGCCAACCCTGTTCATTAGGTCAGCCATGCTAGAGAACACTCCATCGTGATGTTTTGCTCTCTGCCTCTTCTCCAACCCCTGGATTGCAATTTTAATCAAGTCAGGCTCTGGGATTGGAGTCTTGCATTTGGCTTGCTGAACTTTAAACCTCTTAAGGAACTCTACTGATGACTCCATAGGTTGCTGATACATAGCTGTCAAATAAGACAAGTCAACCTCTGGTTCCACAGTTCCAAATGTGGTTCTAAACATAGTCTCCATCACGTTCCAATCAGGGACTGATCTTGGTATCAACTTGGTGTACCATGTCAGTGCTGACCCCGACAAAGAAGCTCCAAACGTGCGCAGCTTAAAAACAGTATCCGTGCCATATGGTCCACACTCACCTGTGAACCTTGCAATGTGGGTGGCTGCATCTTCAGACCCCTCTCCCGAGAACGAAGTGAATCTTATCTGTCGATAATGTTCTGGCCATGGGCTCTCAGCCACCCATTCTGGATACGGATGCGCGTATGCAGTGTTCACAGCAGCAACAATGGGAGTTGCCCTTATTGCTTCCTGTATCATATTCTGGACTGCATCCCAGTCCAGCTGAGGTCTCCTCTGAATAGGCGTAGGCGAACGACGTGGTTGTTGCCTTGGAGCTCTCTGTCGTCCTCTAGCCCCTCCAGGGTTCTGATCATTGTGCACCGCTAATTGGTCATCACCCACGCGAAGTGGGCCAAACCCCTCTCGGTGCACGGTTCTTCTATCCACCTGGTGATCTACCTCTTCTAGCAACTCTTCTTCTGGAGGATGTTGGTGGATAAGCTGTTCAGTTCTCATGGCATTTAAAGTCTCTATGAATATATCCATCCTCTTGTTCAGCGCTTGCTGATTTTCGTTCATCTTAGTTGCTAGGTCTGTATACCTTAGGTCCTGAATCTCGGCCTTTTTGTCCTGTTGCCGGGCTCGATCGCGGACCTCTTGGAAACCTTTTGTCAGGTTATCCAATGATGAGCTCAACGCTCCTACTTGCTCGGCAAGGTTTTGTGACTGACCTTCTTTAGTCATAGCACCAAACTTGCTAATGGCTTGTTCTGTAGATAGCTTCCTACAATAAGCCGAGTTGTGCGGCCTTGCGATTACGTGTTCTGGTTTGGAACACGCAGGATATTCCTTTTGATATTCGCCGAAGCCTGTAATCTTGACACGGTCCCACTGGGTGTGCCAGATGTTTGGTGTAGAATTTGCAGTCCTTCAAACAACCGGCTTGTAATTTTGTGCTAGGCGTGCCAGTACCTTTGGGTCAGGTACAACCTTGAAGTTGGATGCTGCTCGCGTCCCTCTTCTGACTTCTTCTCACAGCGACCGTGACAGACGCCGATCTTCTTCCTTTATGCTGGGTTCTCTCTTTAGACCTACAAGGGAAAAGTCCCTCTAGGATTTTTCTCCAACCTTTGCGGGTGGCCGAATCTTACTTAGAATGCAACGAAACTAAGCAGCGGGTATCAAGATATGCAGGATATGGACTGGCGAACGGATTCTCCAGAACTGGTTGCGTGAGTAAAACTGCTCAACGGATTGAACAGAGGAGTAGTAAGATTTCAACGGATTGAAACCTGTCAGACTTAACGGATTAAGTCCCTTGTGCAGCTTGACGGATCAGGCTACGGTTGCTGACGGATCAGGCTACGGTTGCTGACGGATCAGGCTTGGTTGCTCCGGAGAGGCTTGAAGACTTTCGCGTGGCGAAGTTGTTGTCTGTTTGTTGATAGATGTCGTTGTTCTTTTCTCTTGCATCTTAACCCCTTTATATAGTGAATACTAGGGCAGATTTTTACTTGTGAATCAAGGCACGGCATCGTACTGTTAAAGCTAAGAATCCTTCTTGTGAGGCAATCCAAACTCTTCAAGCCCAATCCTCTAAGCCCAACACTCTTCTGTTGGTAACTTAACCTCCTGCGACCACGTGCTTCATCTCTTATAATACTCTCGCGAACGCTTTTCCTCCCGCGAACGTATTTCATTAATACACAACCCCTTCATCGAGCGCGTTTCCTTCGTCAAGCAAACTATCTCCCTTTGCGAATGTATTTCGTTACTGTGCTCCTCACGAGGTTATTTGACTCTCTAAGCGTCCTCTGACCTTCTTGACCGTAGGCATCAGTCTACTTGCTTTTGTTTAAATGGGCTTTTTACTTTTGGATCTAACAGAAACATCCTCCCAAACTCGTGTGACAACTTAGGCAGAAACTGCCCAGTTTTGCAGCTTGACCTCCGTCCATTGTTTTGATCATAATTCCTTCATCTGAACTCCAAATGCTATGATTCAAAAAGATCTGAAAACTAGACTTCCGTAGCTTTCCAATGATATATAGCACGTCCTCAGATTCCTGCTGGATATTTAGATATGATTTTCCGAAGTTGATGTAAGATTTCTGTTCGCGGGAGAGATTTCTGCTCGCGAGTAAGTTTTCATTCACGGGAGAGTTTCATTCGCGAGACTGACCTCCGGCCATTGTTTCCGACATAACTTCTTCCTCAGAACTCGGATTGCTGCGATTCCAAAAGATTTAGAAACTAGACATCCACAGCTTTCCATCCATATATGGCACGTTCCCTGGTTTCTCCTGGATCGTCCTAGGGAAATTTTTGAAGTTGAGTTATGGTTTCTGGAAATTCCTGCTCGGATCAAAACCTTATGTTTCGGAGTTTCTTCTTTTTCATGGCTTCTTTTGTTGTCCTCCATGAGTCCAATCTTCATGATTCTTGTTCTCATATGCTCATTTACATGTCATCTACACATTAAACCAAATTCATCAAAAATGACAATGTAAAGGTACGGTGAATCATAAGAGAAATAACCAAGTGTTTGTTCCAAATCGAATTTACAACACTTAAGCACAAATTTCTGTATAAAGACACATATTAACCATTACTCTACAGAAAAACCCTTTTGACTCAATATAAGTAAAAACAACATTACTAAGGAATAAACAAGGTACAAATGAGGGTAAAAACACATTAAAAACATAGCGTAAAACGCACTTATCAAAGCATTTGTTGAAAGAGAAACAGGCTCCTCCATTGTATGCCTAAGAACAGATCGTGGGGGGGAGTTTACCTCTACTGAGTTCAATGAATTCTGTAAGAAACAAGGAATCAAGAGGCAGTTGACAGCAGCCTATACTCCCCAGCAAAACGGTGTGGCTGAACGAAGGAATCAAACCGTGATGAATCTTGTACGTAGCATCCTGTCAGAAAAGAAAATGCCAAAAGAGTTCTGGGCAGAAGGAGTAAAATGGATCACTTATGTGCTCAACCGAAGTCCTACAACAGCTCTACTTGACAGAACACCAGAGGAAGCATGGTGTGGCATCAAACCTGACGTCAATCACTTCCGAGTGTTTGGCTGCATTGGTCACGTACACATTCCAGAGGCTAAAAGGACGAAGCTAGATGACAAGAGCTGCAAGTGTGTGTTTCTTGGAGTAAGCGAAGAATCCAAGGCTTTCAGAATGTACAATCCTATCTCTAAGAAGATCATAATCAGTCGCGATGTGATCTTTGAGGAGACTGAGACTTGGGATTGGGAAGGAGTAGTGAAGAAATGAAGACAGATGAGCTTGTTTGGGAGGACTGTGAGAATGGTGTCAATGAAGATAACCTGGAGGATGAAGACAGTGCATCTGGTGATCAAGGGAACTCACACAGTTCAGCTAACACACAAAGTTCCAGTGAAGAAGAGGAAGGGAGACCAAGAAGGGAAAACAGGCTTCCTACCTATCTCGGAGACTATGTTTCTGGAGAGGGACTAGGGTTATCTGATGAGGATAGTGATGCAGTCCAGGTGTATCAAGTAATTTCTGAAAGTGAGGATCCACAGACATACGAGGAGGTAGTGAGACTTCTGAAGTGGAGGGAGGCAATGAAACTTGAACTTGAAGCTATAGAAAGGAATCAAACCTGGGAACTCATAGAATTACCTAGAGGCATGAAGACCATCGGTGTCAAATGGGTCTTCAAGAAAAAGTACAATGAATATGGGGAGGTGGATAAATGCAAGGCGAGACTGGTCGCAAAAGGCTACTCTCAGAGGTTTGGTATTGACTACACTGAAGTATACGCACCAGTAGCTAGATGGGACACCATCAGAATGATTATGGCAGTGGCTGCTCAAAAGAACTGGAGCATCTACCAACTGGATGTAAAAAGCGCATTCCTACATGGTGAGCTCAGTGAGGTTGTCTATGTTGATCAACCCCAAGGTTTTGTGAAGAATGGAGAAGAAGGAAAGGTGTACAGACTCAAGAAAGCTCTATACGGACTCAAACAAGCTCCCAGAGCCTGGTTCAGCAGAATAGAGAGCTACTTCATCAATGAGGGGTTCGAAAAATGTGACTTTGAGCACACTTTGTTCATCAAATCTGGAGATGGAGGTAAAGTTTTGATAGTAAGTCTTTATGTAGATGACTTAATATTTACTGGAAATTGTGAAGATATGTTTGTCAAGTTCAAGAAGTCCATGAAGTCAGAATTCAATATGACAGACCTTGGCAAAATGAGGTACTTCCTTGGTGTAGAAGTTATACAGAACTCAGAAGGAATCTGCATTAGTCAGAGGAAGTTTGCAAAAGAGCTATTAGAGAGGTTTGGAATGGACAAAAGCAATGGGGTAAACAATCCCATTGTTCCAGGAGTAAAGCTATCAAAGGATGGAGGAGGAGCCAAGGTGGACATCACTGCCTACAAACAGATGATAGGTAGTCTGATGTACCTAACAGTGACGAGACCAGACTTGATGTTTGTTGTGTGTCTTGCCAGCAGATATATGGCAGCTCCCTCTGAGATGCACTTTCAAGTGGTGAAGCGAGTACTCAGGTACCTAAATAGTACGATGGAGTTTGGCATTTCCTACAGACGAGGAGGTCATGCAAAATTAACTGTCTATACAGATAGTGATTATGCAAGGGATATAGATGATCGTAAGAGCACCTCTGGTTTTGTTTTCTTAATGAGTGGAGGAGCAGTTTCCTAGAGTTCTAAGAAACAGCATGTAGTGACTTTGTCAACAACAGAGGCAGAATATATTGCTGCAGTCTCATGTGCCACTCAAGGGATATGGATGATGAGGGTGCTAGATAAACTTGGAGGAGTTCAAGAAGAATGCATTACAATTATGTGTGACAACAGCTCAACAATTCAGTTGTCCAAGAATCCAGTTTTCCATGAGCACAGCAAACACATTGAGGTACGCTTCCATTATCTGAGAAACCTGACTCGAGATGATAAGGTTAAGTTAGTACATTGTGGTACACAAGATCAAGTGGCAGACATCATGACCAAGCCATTAAAGCTGGATACATTCGTGAAGCTGAGGCAGATGCTTGGAGTAGGAGTGATTCCTGCTTAAACTGTTTACTTGCAGTATACAGTTTAGGGAAGGAAATGTTGGACCTAGTTGCTCGCATTTTTGATGCTGCTAGAATAAGTCCTGATTACCAGGAATCCTAGATAGAATTTTGAATCATTCCTGTTTAGTTGTTACATGTTTTCAAAGCATGATTGTTGTTACTGCTTGAACGTGGGAAGGTTGTTATCCTTCAGCTGATGTAAAAGGCTTTATAAGCCAGTGCAAATAAGCAATACAGTATCGATGCATTCTCAAAGCCTCTATGTACATTAGAGTTTTTATTCTGTTCTCACATTTATAACGTACTTTTGAGTACATACATCACAGTGAGAGCAGTCGAATATAATTGAGTGAATATATGATTAGCCATTTTGGATAATTCATTTGAAGACGTATTTGACTAGACCAGAAATATGTGTATTCATTAAGTAGTCTTCCCAATCTATGATCTTGGGATCAAAGTAAAACATATCTGCCTCTGTGGTGGTCTCTCTCACTGCCATTCGCAACTTCTCCGTGTTCAAATCATCGAAACTGTAAATAAGAATCAGCTGATAGTAAAACTCGGGTGTGAATGAATTATTTGAAGACATGTTGTCTAAAATGAAAAAGTTCAAAAGAATACGTACACTCCTTTGAAGAACAAGTAAGGCCTGTACAGCTCCACTAATCTCATCACGAATTTGATCTTTCTATTGAGATCAGTATATGTGCCTTCGAAGTACTTGCAAAATGCTATGTTCACCAGTTCCAAACCCTATTTGTGAGACGAAGAGAGAGATAATATATTACATGAGAGAATGAAATGATACATTGTTAACTTATGGTTCATAGTAATATTAGAAAATAGTATCTCAGTCAATTATGCAAGGCCATATTTGACAATGTCTCAGAGTTATGAAGTAATACTCACAA